>CM035173.1:24978065-25030565 GCA_020205615.1 Panax quinquefolius
AAATCTTGATCTTTCGAGGTAAAGGGATATTATTTTTTTCGTAATGATATTATTTCTTCAATATCATTATCTTTGAAATGTTGATCTGAAGTTTTATCAAATTTGGAACTTTTTCATGTCGGGAGTTACTATTCATGGGTTCTTATTCATGAGTTCTTATTCACGATTCTTATTAATGATTCTTATTCACGAGTTCTTATTCACGAGTACTATTAATGAAGCGTGAAGATGTTTTTGTGGAATTTCTATCTTTTGGTGTCGGAGTTACTATTCACGTATACGGCCTTTATTCACGTATCTGACCTTTATTCACATATCACAGTCTTATTCATAGAAAAATAAAATTTCTTCTTTTAGTTCCAAAACATCTACATTACGGATACTAACTACGATTGTATCCATGTTTTGATCATTCTTGAATTTTACACCACTATGATTATTTTTGAGGTATTTTTTGGACGTGGATAAAACCAAGTCACGAATCCTTAATCTTAATCCTTGTCATTTTGTTTCCTTTGGATTCGTTTCTTTAAAAAATATTTTTCATCATCCTCGGTCTTAAATGATGATATTATGGAATATCTTTGGCACTGTAGTGCAGATGAATGATTTCTTAAGAATATCTTTGGCTGTAGTGCAAAGATGAATGATTTCTGAAGAATATCTTTGGCCGTAGTAAAGATGAATAGGTGTTTAAATGAACATGGCCGGTGATGAATATCTTTGGCACTGTAGCAAAAAGATGAATATTTGATTCGGATGTATATTGATTGATGTTCTGAGGATAAAAGATAGGCGATGAACTTTTAAATTCATACATAGAAGATAGTTGTTTGCATTCTCTCTTAACTCTTCTAATGAATTATTATTTCCTCTGCGAATATTGATTTAAAATTTGTTGTCTATTGTATTCTATTATATATTTTTCCTGTTGAAGACTAACGATAATTTGTTGTATATTATCTTAGTCATAATATTCTTTTCTTGAGCTAGTTGAGCTCACCCTTTTCCTTTTGTTCCATTTTTCTCGGGAGGCGAGAATATAAAAGATGCAGTTAGGGGTATGGAATGAAGGTTTTAGAAAGGATTGTTTAGTAGTCCTCACCATTTTGTAAAATAATGTATCAATAAATGTGATGAGGATTTATTTGAGTATAGATATTATGCAGAAGATAATATTTGTATTCAAACTCACCGATTTCTTGTTGTAATAACAAAGTTGTAGTTGTTTACGTACCATGTATTGACAACTTCGAAATAGGTGATGTATACCTATTTTGGGGCGTCACAGGATAATGTCTTTGATTACATTAACTTAGACCTCTATTTATACTACTCAAAACAATCCAAATCCTAATAACAATAGGAATAAATTATTCTAATCCTAATAGGAATTACAAACCATAACCCTAATTTCTAAGTAGAAATCAATTTGGAAAAGAAATTCTATTTACATAAAACAATAGAAACCTTATTTAGAATGTAAATCTAAAGCTGGAAAGAAATCCCAATTATAATAGAATTTGATAAGTATCTCGGAAAATAAATCCTAAAAATTAGGCTAATAGAATATGCCTAATATTTTAGGAAACAAAATCTTTTTCTAAAATCCCAAAATCCTTGCCACGTTAGAATTTTTGCAGCGTGAAACTTCTTCTTTCCTTTGCATGTAATCGATTATGTAAAGTTATAAAGACCCACATAATACTAGCTACATGTGAATAACTTCTTTGATCGGAGATTGTATCATTCCCTCCTCTTCAAAATGATTTGTCCTCAAAATCGGCCCATCGTCTTCTCAAAAATGATTCAACCACAAAATTGTTCCTACATAAAACAAACCAAGTTAGTAGCATCAAACCAATCATAATGCCAAAACTCAACTCGCATGAAATGACATATATAAGCAACAAAAACTCCAACTCCGCTAAGAACATAACAATGCCCGACTTCTCTCCCGAATTGACAATTTGTAGACCGGTTAATCCCCGAACACTAATTATATATATAAACTAATCTACTATCTACTAAAATAATCATGAATGCAAAGTAAGAAAGAATATGAAAAGTCTTATATCCTCACGGATCAAAAATCGTCACACAAAACTCTTCAGTGTGGTAGATTCTCCAATGGCGAATTCACGGATCAAAATTGATATAATGATCCCAATCCTTCGCAGAAACACATTCGTTCGCACACGGATCAAATATCAATACTTGAAATTTGTCGTATTTCTCCATAAAACTCTCTTTAATTCTGGATTAAACTGAAAGCATGAACAAATCAATAAGTTCCTTTTTGTCTAATCACAAAGAAATTAAATAAACCAAAATCATATCATAGTCTACTAAAACAATATTCAAAACACTTCTGTAGATGTCTTATGCATTGAGCGGGATGAGCTGCAGGATCCATGCTTCCCTCGATGAATATGATCCTATCACGAATCTGCAAAACACAACCAACCTCCCTCATTCCATTGACATTAATACAATAAAGAACAAATAATGTTATCAATGGAGTAAAAGGTCACAATCATAAGTTGAAAATTGATAGCATATCGGCGATGATCACAAACAAACTCTCTACATCTTTAAAGAATTTCCCAAAATGTTGACAAAAATGAAATATCATCAAAAAGAGAATAACAAATTTTCCCATGAAAAATGCAAAATATAATTCAACAATTCCATGGAAGTATGCTGATGCCTTAGCTAATCCAAGTGAACTAACTACACATGCAAATAACTCATCTCTCAAACCATCTTGATGATAAACATTTCTTGAATCGAGAACCGTATGATAACAAATCATGCAATGAAGATTGCTCCAACGAAACAACATGATTACTACCATTGTTAACTAACGACAATTCATGTAAAGATTGACTAGCATGAAACCCTAAGTCGATATCCGGATAACAAAACCTAGAATTAATTTCATGCAAGTAAACACATCGAAAAGCGAGAATATATATCATGAACATAAACTAACTCAATATAAATCAAATATCCTCCATAGTTTATGATAAAATGATTCTACCATCAAAATAGCTAACAACAAATTTTCCGATAGAAGCATGCAAAACATGTTTTAAATAACTCATGAAAACACTAGATGCATTAGTTAATCTAATGAAATAACTAACCACCTATATAACTCACATGCTAAAACAATTTTCCATTTATCACAATTTCTCGTGCTAAATTGATTAGGCATTGTATCATTATCACATGTAGATAAAACACAAGTACTATGCAATTTATCAAGCATATTATCCAAACAAGAAAAGAATAACGATACTTGTTTACCAATTCAAAATCGACGAACAAACTCATTGTCCCATCCTCCTTAGATACTATGATCTCATAATCAACACATGAACTCATGTTTTCTCTCACGATACCCACTTTCACCAACTCTCCAACCCGCCTTGGTAACCGTGCGTCTCCGGGAATCTATAAAGGCGATCTGCATGCGGAATGATAGTGCAGGGGTATTTCATCGACAACTTTGCACAAGAGACAAAACAAAACTAGAATAAAGAAGAATCATTAGTGTTAGTATTCAAAAGCGGCCGTTTTATGCGAATGTATGAGTCGTTGGCTTTTCAAAATATAACTCACTTTTCAACTCACTTATCTTTTTTCATAGTCACGTATTTCTTCTCTCTCTTCTTTATGCTCACCCTCTCGTTTGTTTTTCTCTCGTTTATCAAGGTCACTCTTTTCATTATCTTTTTCTCAATCTCTTTCTTTTCATTCTCACTCTTTTTAATTTTTTCTTTTACATTATCAATCTTTTGAACAATTTCTTTTTGTCGATCTTTTTCCACATGTATTTCTTTTTACAAACTCATCTTCTTGATTACTTTCTTTCGGATGTTCACCATCTTGCTTTAGATCATGGATTTCATCTTGAACACTCGAACCCAATAACTCTCCTTGATTGCATATTCTATAATTTCTTCCACCTCCCTCATTGATCTTGTTTCTTTTCAGCCTTAGAAGTATATTATGCTTCGCATCCAATAATCTTCCTTGTTTACTTGTGTGCGAACCCTCCTATTATTGTCTCACGTAAATCGCTTGAAGGTTGCTCTAATTGTCTTTGAGATGTATACTCATCCCTCACCGTCATGCTTTGTCTTGTCTCTCGCCTTTCGCATCATTTTTTAATTCGCCCGTGTCTCGAGCGGATGCTCCCCATATTTTTGTTTGCTAGTCGCCACCGTATAATTGTATGATCGGAGAACTCTTGGGCGCCTGCGTCGACCTTCTTCCTCTCGGCGTAATCATGCATGATCAAATTCTCGCTCCATTTTCTCTCCCATCTCGAGATATGCCTCAGTATCAATATTGCCTTGGAAAGTATTCCTTGAGACCCATAAGAACTATTATAATTGTAGCCATACATGTTTCTTTGTAAAAACAAAGGTTAGTAGATAAAAATTTTCCTTACACACTCCCTTACGTGTTTATTTCAAATAATGATGAATCACTCGTGTATCGCTTTCAAATTTGGCTTTTACCCTCTAATAATCTTACACTCTTGCCTTTTACCTCTAATATTCTCTCTAATAGGTTCTTCTTGAATTCCCCTTAAAATTCTTGGTTTTACTAATCAATTCAAAATTACTTATCACGAAACAAAATTATAGATGGTGTAACTATTAGAATATCACAAAATCACCAATCGATTGCCTTGTACTCCTCTCAGATGTCGTCGAGTTGTAAATTGTAGCTCCGTTTTAGAATTGATGATGATTGAACGGTATGAACTTTTGGTTGGAATTTGATGATTTAATGGTGTGCTACAAATTGGGTTAGCACAATAAAATATGATTTTTTTTTCTTTTTTCACTTCTTTTTTTTACAATATATATTTAGACAGAAAATTAAAGATAAGTAACTAGCTAGAAAGGCTTAGCTCGATACCAAATGATAGACTCCACGCGCTTGACGTGAGTGAGGTCGTCACCGATCGTTTCTAAGACGGTTGTTGGGTGAATTGATTGCAACACCTTAACCCCTCGCCTATATGTGAGCGGTAATTTTGGTATAATTGCTTCACGTTAAATTCTGCGTTGAATGGACACCAACGCGACACCTTGACCCTCGCTTATATTGAAGCGGTAATCTCGAGACAATCGACGATTGATCGGTAGAAGACGCTACACACAACTATGAATTGTTGTATGATAAGTCAAATTGAATCTCGAAAGAAATAACTAAGAATTACTTAGGAATTCTTCAAAGAACCAAAAGTAGAGAATAAACTCACAAGTATATTGAATAATAATAATGATAATGTCTTTGATTACATTAACTTAGACCTCTATTTATACTACTCAAAACAATCCAAATCCTAATAACAATAGGAACAAATTATTCTAATCCTAATAGGAATTACAAACCATAACCCTAATTTCTAAGTAGAAATCAATTTGGAAAAAGAAATTCTATTTACATAAAACAATAGAAACCTTATTTAGAATGTAAATCTAAAGCTGGAAAGAAATCCTAATTATAATAGAATTTGATAAGTATCTGAAAAATAAATCCTAAAAATTAGGCTAATAGAATATGCCTAATATTTTTGGAAACAAAATCTTTTTCCTAAAATCCCAAAATCCTTGTCGCGTTAGGATTTTTTTTGCGTGAAACTTTCGCTTTCCTTTCGTGCGTATAATCTCGATTATGTAAAGTTATAAAGCACCCGCATAATCTGAAATTACGTGTGAATAAACTTTGGCGATAAGGATTGTATCAATATATATATATATATATATATATATATATAACAACCAAAAAATCAGAAAATCAAGATTTACTCTAAATTTCATAAAATAGTTACACCAATGAAGATCAAAGCTCCAATACTACAGTAATATATATATATATATATATATATATATATATATAATCCATTAATTATCTCGGATTGCGTGGTGCTATTTGTTTTCCAAAATTAATCGGGTTCACCGACATCCTTAATTTCCGCCTCAGCGCTGTCGACGGCCTGCTGTTGATCTCCTCCGGCAACTTGTGGCGGCACACCGGGCATGTATTGCTTCGTGTTAGCCACGGAACTATGCATTCTGCATGAAACTTGTGCATGCAATCCGGCAGAATGGCCACGTTCTCATCCATAACAAATTCATACGTACAAACGGAACAAGTTCCTCCCGAGCAAGATTTTACGAAAGAACTCGTAGCTTTGATGGTTGGGATTGAATCAATGTAGGATTTTGCGGTGGACGGAGTAGGGTGGTGGTGGTGATGGGTTGCGGCGGTGCTGGTTTGTGTAGGATTTTGTGAGGCTGTTGTGTTAGACATGATTTCTCTTGCGTAATATTGTTTTTGAATAATGACCAAGGGTTTGGGTTATATATATAATAATAGATCACTTGGAGGTCAAGTAATTTACATTCACAACTAACTCTATATATGTACGCGTGAGTAGTATACATACTGTAAGTATAGATTCCTTGGAGCAAAAGTAATTTGTATTAATTACCGCGTATTCCAATTGGGGGACGGATTTGTATTTTGAAATTTGAAATACAAATCAAATTGTATGTGTAAGAAGTATGTATTTGTATTCCAATTGGGGGACGGATTTGTATTTATATTTTGAAATTTGAATTGGGGGATTTGGATTTTGTATTTGTAGTTATGTTCTAAAATGATAGATAATTTGTTTCAAAATTAGCGATATATTTTTATTCAGGACGGACCATGACTCGTCCCCTCTGCAGAGGGAGAGTCGGAGTCTTGAAGCTAGTCATTTTTTTCCGGATTAAATGTTTCTATTTTATATGATGCCTATTAGTATAATGGATTGGTGATGCGTTTAAGAGTTTAGATTGATTATTGCATTTAATTTTGAGTTGATGTTTAACAAATTGAAACTAGTTATTAAATGCTTGGATTTGGTATTTTTAGCTATGTGGTTTGTTAGAATGAGATTAAAGTAAATAAAATTAGAGTTTCAATCTTTTTCCATGTGGGTATTATTCAATTGTGTAGGAATCGAACTGCTGAGTGTCTATATGGCTATCCTGCTGCCGAAACTCATGGGCGGACTCCTATTGACCTCCTAGCAGATCTTCAAGACTACGCTGTAGGTTATAGTATATTAAATCGTACGTTGATTACGGGAGAGCTGGATTTGGCAGTTCCCGGTTAAGACCAAAAGAGGCGAAAGGTTTGAAGTCATTGCCACCACACTCCTTTCTACGATGACAATGGCAATTTAATTGGGGTTATTTGTGTATCAACTGATTCAAAGCCATTTGATGAAACGAGGTCAGGTCTATCTGGGGCACAACACTTTGAAGCCTATTCAAGTTTTAGCCGGTCTAAGAGAATTGCTTCAGCTAAACTTGGGCTAGATCCTCAGTAGCCTTTGCAAGTCGCAATTGATCCCACTGAACTAGGAGACTGGATCCGCCCTTCAGCCCTTGGTCTGAGGCCAGTTTCTCTTCGTGAATCTGGAGAAGGCTTACCATATGCTCCAATAAATTGGCCAAATCCTGGTGATATCTGGAGTTGGAAGGTTGGGAGAAGAATCAGTAATCTTGGCTTCCACAGTGATAGATTTCTGATTGGTCCTATTAGTCTTCAAAAAGACCAATGCAAGAGACTACACTTCCAAAGCAAGAAGTCAGTTGAGGATTATCTCCATCAGAATTTCCCGATACATCTGTTGATGCATTTTTCGCTTCTTTTGTTTGTTTGGAAGATCCCTACAAACTTAAGTTCTATGAAGAAAGGTCAGATTAGATTTTGCACCGTCTATTGTTTTAATTTTAGAAAAATCTGCGTCTAGACTTGGATTATGTGGTATAATTAAATGTTTATTCTTGCTATACACATTCTTTTCAAAAAAAGGCAAGCCATATTACTTCATGATTTTCAGCGGAGTTTTTAGTAGGAGTACGAGTATGGATGTAGACCTTGAAACAGAAACTTTTTAAGTTAATTAACCCTTTAGCAGAGAGCTTGATGAGAATGTGTCTAAACCTTAAGAATTGAGTAATTTTGCCAAGGAAGTTGAGAAAAAAAAAATGGTGTTTACATATTCAGCTTTTATAGTCTGACTGCACAAGCTGATTCAAGCATAGTCAATTGCAGTTAATTTGTCAGCTTAAATTCTTACTGGACAACTAATTTCCTTCGTCTAGGTTTTGTTTTATAATAATGCTGCCTTTGTTTCTTGAAGAGCAATTTGCCACTCGTCCTCAGAAGGTCCTTCAGCAGCCGATAGCAGAGAGAATTGGAGGAAGAGGAAACACAAGGAGAAAATCACAAAGGCTTGCTGCATTTAAATTGCCAAGTAAGAATTTCTTCCAGACAGATTGCTCGGTCCAGTTCTAAAAACATGAGTGTTATAATCGGCTGAAGAAATGGGAACATGTGAATAAGCAACTGACTATCTGAAGAGTCCCACTGATTCACAGAATACCCAAGTTTCTAGCAGCCACAATACTAGTTCTCCTGCCCAAATTTTAAGTGTTGACGCTGTTTGTCATTCCCCTAAAGAATTTCGAGCCAAAGTGATTCCAGAAGATTTTGACAATCTTCTTAATTCTATGGATGATTTTCTGTCTCAGCCTCTTCCAATTGCATCAGTTTTGCCTCCTGCAACTGATCACTCTGTGACTGTGCAAGAAGAAATGGCTAAAGCTTGAAAAGAGCTTTCTTTATTCCTTGCTGTGGATAACCCTGTCATTCTCTCGTCTACCAAGCTATCTGAACTTTCATTTCTGTCATCAAAGCTGAAAAAGGATCCAAGGCTCAGTTCTGAACAACATTCGATGCTAAACTTTAACAATGAAATCCCATTTGCGAGCAAAGAGTTTTGCGAGGCTAAGAAGGTGGCAGATGAGGCTGACAAATTCTTTGCGGACCTTAATTAAGAGCAACATTGACTTGGCAACAACTCTTAAGAACGATTATAATGAATCGAAAGGGAAAGAAGCTCTACTCGAGGCCGAAATAAACTGCTGCTCATTGAAAATAGAGAAGATTGACAAGCAAATTTCCAAGCTACAAGCCCAGCGAGCTGCACTGGGTAGATCAAGATATGTCAATAACCGATAACTAATGTCCATATGTGCACGTTCAAATAGAAGATCAAGAAAACAGGTCTGATAGCAATATAGCATATGTATGTAATATGTTAAGCAATACTTGATATAGGAGGAACGGGCAGCACAACATCATATTTCTTCGGGAATGATACTTCTCGCCGATGAATAGAAGAAAAGGAGTACATTTGGCCTTGGGGAAGGGTAACAGAAAATTAGGCGAATTTGTCCTAGCCAAGATATTGCTTCCAATGCTAGAAGTGTCATCCTAAATTTTGAAACGTAATTCACATTTTCAGGTCTCCTAGAACTATCATTCCATATCTATGTCAAGGATAAAAGAGTCTATATATACTTTCATTCACCCAAAACAGCTAATATAGTAGATGTTATATTAGCAAGGTATTGTACTTCAAATCTACTCCATTTTGGCTTTATGATGCTTATGTCTAATATATCCTTGGGTAATTATGATTCCCTCTTTTAGAGTATCATCAGAATGCAGACTACACTTTAACATTCATGTTCTTTTTTTGCAACTTTAGTGACTTGTGCACCATCAAGGCCGCTATCTTGAGGTCTTCATGCATTTGAAGTGTTAATTTCCTGGCATTTTTCTACTAACTATTATGACTTCATTTTATTTTTCCAGTTATTATTATTATTATTTCTTCATTTTTTGAGCATGCTGCAAGTGACCTACTAGTGCCAAATGATTGAACTGCATTTTATATGAATTAAACTCAACCACAAGGGAAGTTCTTGCTACTTCTAATTTTTTTTTTTCTTTTTAACTAGCTACTCCATATTTGGTTCAATTACCTGGATCTTGAATGTGGTTTTACCTTTTTAGCAAGTACCCCCTCCCTCCCTCCACTCCCAGTCATCAGGGGCACCCTAAACTGGAAAAAATGAAAGAAAAGTAATTTCCACATAAAGAAGAAGGGCTGCTACATTAATATTGTGTAGCTAGCTGGATAGTATGACAATTTTTCAATCATTATTTAAATTAATAAAGCAATGGTGAAAACTTGTTATGCACATTATTCGAATAAATTAGTTTTAGGAGGTTACTAATATAAATTATTGAGATTATGGGAAATCATAGAGTTAGTTTTGCAACTGAGACGTGTGAATTTGTACATGAATTTAATGGGGTTTAGCTTAATAATATTATGATTTCCAAAATTAAAATTAGAGATAAGTTTCAAAAATTAAAAGATACATTTTTAATTTTTAAAACAATGTTTTTTTATATATATATATATATATATATATATATATATATATATATATATGAAAGAGTAATTCACCTTCAAAGTTGCATATATGTGATCTCCATCCATCCAACCCAATTTGTTGGATCGTCGATTTGAAGATTCAAATAAACCAATCCGTATAACAATTATGTGAATTGGTCGACTTTAAAAAGTGGCTCCGCATAACTATTATTTTATGTAGCCCAGACTTTGCATAACAATTTGTTAAGTTCCTAATTATTATGCCGATTGGTTTAAGAATCTTAAAATGGATGGACCAAATTGAGTTGGATGGATGAGAAATTACATCCAACTTTGAATATATATATATATATATATATATATATATATATATATATAGAGAGAGAGAGAGAGAGAGAGAGAGAGAGAGAGAGAGAGAGAGTTTGATCAATAATTAAATGTACATAATTTTATTAAGTATTAATTAGATATTCTGGTTACAAAACAATTCTATAATACTCTACCTTTTTAAGGTATAAGATCAATGTGTACCCAATAATATTCGGGTGATTAAAAATGATTATAAAAATGAGATACAAGATAATGCATCTAATTTTGGCCGATTATAATTAGGACCCACCTATTTATACTGAATTATTCATCAATTATAATTTGACAAATTATTTAGTATTCAATTATTTGTAATCACTTTTTGTCAGCGTAACATTACTCATGTTTACCTTTAAAAGTAAATTTAAAATATTTTAAAATTTAAAATATTTTAAAATTTAAAATTAATATGAATTTTTTAATATTATAATATAATTATAAAAATTATAAACTATTTAAAAGCACTATTAATTACAAGATCTACGATTTTCAACAATCATATGAATTACATTAATTTACATTTTAAAATATCTCAAATTAATTTTGAAAAGTCAAACATTATCTTATATTTTCAAATAATTGGATAATAATCTATTACTCCCTCTATCCTCAAATAAAAATCGTCCATTAATTTTTGTGGTCAAATTAACCATTTTAAAATTAATAATTAAATATATATATTTAGATTAAAAAAAATAAACTCATAGATATGTACTAAATTGTATGTAATTTATAATGTTTATAGGTTTTTTACATATATATATATATATAAGAAGATATATTAATTTTAAAATAGTTAATTTGACCACAAAAAATTAAGAGACGAGAGAGTATTAAAAAATATAAATATGAATATCATATAATCACCGATTATATATTTGAATGATTAAATAAAAAATTAAATTATTTACTATATCTATTATCATAACTATATGATTATTAAAAATTTTAACGAAGAAATGAACCAATTAATATACAAAATTAATATTTTCACATAATATAATAAATATGGACTCATTTACTATGTATGTAAACAAATAATCAAATATAATAATTATACACAAATTTATCTCAAATGAATACAACAAATGTGGGCCCAGAGTCGCTATTAATGACAGAAAAGCAACGTATGTAAAAATAAGGGTCTTTTACATAAGTATACAACATTTAAAAAGTAATTATAAAAAAAGTGTATCAACCAAATAATTATAAAAAGAGTGTAATTAGGAGTCATATTACAAAAAATAGTACAATTCACATTAATAAAGAAACCTAAAATCAAGGATAAATAATTGCCATAATTAATAATTCTAATTCAAATATTTGGATCTAACAACAAAAATAAATTCAAATTCAAAATAATAATTCAAATTTAAATATTCAAATTCAAATCTTCATCTCTCTCACATACACTTTGAAATAATAGTCCGCTACACATCAAGACATCCATACGCTATCTATACCGCCGCGAATCTCCGTTGTCCAAAACGCCAATGAGAATAAGAAGAAGATTCTCCTTACAAGAAATTTAAAAATAAATAGATGTAACTTTTAATGTTCTAGAAATTTTTTTATAACTATTTTGTTACTCATAAATAATAAAATGGTTACCTTTGTATGAATGATTGGCTACCAACTGCATCACATTCAAACGAAATTGGTAATTTAATAAAATTGAATTGATTACCTTGGTCTGAAGTTTTGGCTACCAACTGTACTATGAAAAAACTGCAGGTGTGGATGTGAATTAGTTACTTTGGTATGAAGGTTTTGTTACCTTGGTACGAAGGTTTGTTTACCTTGATCTGAAGATTTGGTAACTAACTATACTAAGAAAAAATGAAAAACTGCCGCCGGTAGAGGAGGAGTAGTAGGAGGCTGCGGTGAGTAATTAATGAACAAAAGATAGACCCACCAAATGGGGGAAGCTTCCATTAATTAAGCCGTGGATCCAACCAAAAATCCAAACACTAATCACAAAATGGTTGGGTCTTTGGTTTGTTATACAACAATCATAAATGAGGATTGTCACAATCTTTTTTAAAGCCGAAGATCAGGAGGTTCACCCTCATACCATGCCCCTCATGAACTTCACTCACGCCTCAACTAATGAAATAAGCCAAGCACCCAGCGGGACCTTCACGACTCGTTTCCCTATGATTAAAAGGCCAAGACTCTTGTTGACCCGATTGGAAAAAGTGACAAGCGACTTTGCAAAGCCATTCAATCTCATCATGGAGATTGGTCGCCTTCATCCGATCTCCCCTTGCATTTTATATCGGTTTCGCTGCTCACGCCCACCATTCTAGGCCTAAATATATCATCACGTGGATGCTGATTTTCTCTTGCCTCTGCACTGACAAGCAGAGTCTTCACAGGGAGGGAAGGGAGAGAATCATAAGTAGATAGAGATGAGAGTTCGGCGCTTTTATTTTTTATTTTCTCTTCTTCTTCTTCTTTAACAATGGTCGTGGTCGGTTATGGATGCCAGTTATGGATGATTATGGAAAGTAGTTCGGCGGAGGGGATAGAAGGGAAGAGAGAGGAGAGAGAAAGTGCTGAATTGCATCCTATTAAAACACTCAACTAAATTAAAGGGATAAGAATGCAATAATTTTGTAAATAAAATATTGAATATGCACTAGTTTGTAAATATTTTATGTATGCACTTTTGTTGTAATTATTTTTAAAAATGTAATAGAAAATGTAATTGTTCCTAAAAATAATGTGAAAATATCAAATTTTGGAAATATCAATTCCTTGTATATATAATGCAAGACTCAAACTTGACACGAACTCGCGTAGAAAAATATCAGTAGTGTGACGCCCCCAAAATTAGGTATACGTCACCCATCTTGGGTCGCCACTTACATGGTACATAAATTCAAATACAACTTACTTAACCTAAGCGTCGGTGTACAATACGACATAAAGCGTGAATTTGAATACAAATATTGTCTACTAGATATTATACAAACTCAAAAGGAGTCCTCATTACAACTATTATCACACTATTTCACGAGAATAGTGAGGACTACTAATTCTATCCTCCGGACCATTACTGTTCCTCGACTCGTCGTCCGCCTATGTTCTCATTTCAAGAGAACAGGTGATGAAAGAAAGGGTGAGCTCAACTAGCCCAAAGAAGAAATATTATGACTAAGATAATGCGAGAATAAATTATCATTAGCCTTCAACAAATGTTAAAGCGATAAAATACAATAGACAACCGGTTTAAGCTGCGGTGAATTAGCAATCCATTAAAAGAGTCAGTAGAGAATAAAGTCTACTATCTTTTAGGTTTTAAAAGGTTTTCATCAATTTTATTCTTTGAGACTCGGCTTAATAAATAAACCACCACATCTAATCATCCACGTATCTACTGGCCAAGGATTTTCATCAAATTATCAATGGTCATGACTATCTTAGAATCACCCCGGTCATAATCATACCAAAACTATCCATCAACGCATTATGTGCCCATCGAGGACTTTTGTCACATCATTTATATCAAGTCGTGATTATACCGAATGATCCTCGGTCATAATCATACTAAGTTCATCTACGCACGTAAGCCAAAGATAACATAATATAACATGAGGATGATGACAATGACATAATAATTCAATAAAACAAGTTCAAGAATTATTTAATCCATGAATTATTAACGCCCAAATTGTCAACATGACATCTTGTTTCGTAGAGTAAAATTCAAGAATGATCGGAAGAATATTTCCATGAAAGAAGATTTGGATGAAACGCAAATATCAAGGATATTCTACTAATTTCATGGAGTATAGAAGTCAAAGTTTTAACCAATTGGGTATAATAAAGAATGGAATAACAAAAGAAATCACCATGCATGCGATTGCTCAGATAGATAGGTTATTCCAACGGAATAATAATAACGGAACCAGTCGGGTGAAATTCACACCAACAGGATGTTCCAATGAATAATAAAGATGGAACCGGATCCGGTGTAAACACACGAGATAGGATATTCAGCGAGAATGATAAAAGCGGAACCAGTCCGGTGTAAAACACATGAGCAGGATGTTCCAACAGAATAATAAAAGCGGAACCGGTCCGGTGTAAAACACATGCATGGGATGTTCCAATGAATAATAGAAGAATGTAACCAAGTATAGGGTAAATCAGCAGTATCAAAGTTATTCCAATGTAATAATAAGCAATGGAATAACATAAGGATTTCACCAAGTATAGGGTATCTGCGTATACAAAAGTTATGTATAGGGTATGCCACTTTTTACAAAAGTTATTCCAATGAGAATAATAATGAATGGAATAATGAAGTTCTCTTCAAGAAGAAAGAATAACACCACACTAGTAAAAGAATGAATATAGAAGTAGTGAAGTAGAGAATACTCTTCTTCTTTCTTCTACATTTTTCTCTATAGCTTCTCTCTATAATTTCTCTCTAGAGTTTCAATGAATTCGTAAGAAAATAATGAAGGAATGAGCTTTCATTTATAGGAAAATGGAATGCATAGTAACTAATCCATGAACAATTCAGATTGATTTACTTTAATCTGACATTCCATATTTAAAGAAAAATCTTTTAAATAAAATATAATATATTCTATTTATATAAAAATATTTTACTATGCAAAACACTATGCAATACTATATGCAAAACACTATGCAACACTATGCATAATAAAATATAATATATTCTATTTATAGAATAACTTTAATAAAGTATTCTATTTTATATAAAAGATGTTTTCATTTTATTACGTTAATATACGATGAATAAAACAAAACGTCATTATCGCATTAAGTATAATAATTCATATTATTAATAAACAATAATGGAATCAAACCGAGTGACTTCTCACATAAGCATCAATAATCAATACCAGTGTGTTACTTATGCAAACCACACGACATCAGCATTCTTTTACTACTAAGAAAGTAGTTCAACAAGAACCAATCGTAAAACTTCCGCCGTTATTTTAATAAAATATTTTTGTCGTTTTCTCAATCCGGCTAATAATTACGCTAGGGTCCACCAATGATTGGTAGTTATGCGAATATTCCCCGCTAAATAGAATATTCCCTGAGACCAATCGAATATAATATAACCACTTGCATACTTTGCAAAATTTATAAATACTACCCACAACTATAATATTATCTCAAATTCACACCATAATATTAAAAATTATTTTGACAAAATTTAAATCTTTATTAATAAAATCGTGGTCTCACAAGTAGTATGACTTGTTAGGATGTCCGAACAAGAAAAAACTTGCGATAGCTGCCGCCTTTCTCGCTCTCTCGCTAATTCTTTATCTTCAAGGTTTTAGCCATTAGGGCTTCTTTCATTCTCTTTCTTTGTTTTTCGATTCACAAACTGCTTGTTCTCTCTCTTCGATATTTATATCGCACATTTGTAGAATTTTAAGTTGACATAACCCATTTCAATTTTCAATAAATTTAAGAATTTTTAGTTTCCTTTTGATTTTTTATGTTCATTTTCAGATTTGATAAAGTATATCTAGAGATTTTGGAAACCCAATTACATTAGGACATTGTGGTTATCAGTAGATGTTCGAACATAATAATTCTATAATTATCGTATTTGAATTTCTACAGTTTTATTGATTTTATCATGTTTTAAAATGGAATTATATCTTATGTATGGAAATTGGATTGTGAATAATCATTATTCATTGTTCTTTGTTCCAACTAGGTGGACTATTTATTTGAAGTTCTTGATATTAATATTTGAGTTTGATTAATTCTTTGTTTAATTGTCACTGATTGGGGACCGAAAAATTGTATAAATTATATGTTTCATTTAATGGATTTTTTTACCTAATGCATTGCTGATGTATCCCTCAACATTAGGGCTTCTGCTTCATATTTTTACAAATAAGTGTGAATATTGTTAGTATTATACACTGTACACGCACTATGCAAGGTGGTTGAATGTATGCAAACCGTTAGACACTTTTAAATTTTAATTGAGAAAAGAAAAATCGGTGAATGTATTAATTATCATAAATCAAATTTCTTGTATAAAAAAATAAAATCAACTAAACCTTGCTTCACCTTAAAATAACAAAGTTGACATGATAAGAACATCAAAACTCCTGGAAGGAGGTTATGTTGGGAAGGCATTTGGCATGTGGGTGTCGTGCGTAATGTTGCCTTCTTTTCTTGGATGATGGCATGTGAGACTATTTTAACAAAAGATTCCTCCTGAAGGAGGGGAATTTGTTTTGGCTAATTGGTGTTTTTTTTTGTGTAGGGGGGGGGGGGGGTAGGGGGGCGGGATCGGGAATCAACCAATCACTTGTAATTGCATTGTGATTTTGTTGGTAACCCTTAGAAGATGGTTTTATCACCGTATGTGGTTGAGTTGGTGTCAGTGCTAGCCTTTTTAGATGTTTGGAAGGGTGCAAGAATTTCCAAGTGTATGAGAACCAGATGTGATATGGCGCCACATTGTCTTTGGTGGGATCTAGTAGGCTAATTGTAGATACTTCGTGGATGGCACCCTATAGTTCATATTGGATACTTGTTTTGGAGTTTACTATTTTACAAAATGAAGTTTATCCTGGGAACTAAAGGACTTTGGTGTAATTGTGACCACTCTCATTTGCTAAAAGGGAGGTGCAAGGTTCAAATCCAGTCAGTGACTTAAGAGTAGCCTAGAAAGGCCTTATTTCATAGTCGCATAAGGGGTCACTTGTAGGGTTGACTTTAGGTTTTATGGATCCCTCACCCACCTTGATAATAATTATCTTTTTAAAGAAAAAAAAATCTATCCCAGGTCAGCAGTAGCCTTTTTATATTTTTTTCCTGATGGAGTTTATGTTAGGTTTGTAATATTCAAGAACGCAATCAAATTGCATAAAAGTGCGGAAACGTGTAAAATCAGAGTTTAAAAAATTATACAAACCATATACCCGGATCACCCTTTATGCACAATTATTAATTAAACGAAAAGATAAAGAATAAAATCATACCCTTGAAGATCGAGCTTCCTCAGGTACAAGTTCACCTCCAAATCCTTTCGCGTTCAACTTGAATCCACCGGATTTGGTTCCTTCCTTTGATCAACGTTAGCCACCCAAGTGTTTGGCCTCTAGAGGTAATCCACCAAGGAAGAAGAAGAGGTAATAAGCCTCCCTAGCGATCAACGACTTTCCAGATAATATAGATTTTAACATTAATCATTAAAGAACCTTTGAGTAAATAGTTCACCAGACAATTCAATCCTTCCACCATACAATGTCCCAATTAAATATAAGACATGGAATTCTTGTCAAGTCTTATTTTATTTAATTATATGTATTTCGATTCTTAAATGCACAACTCAAATAATGCAAATTAGAAACTCCTTTCTAATTTCATTCGCCTTAAGCCAAGGACTCTTTGGGTTGTCATTTATCGAATCACATAGGACATTTCTCTTCTTTTAATGAAGTGGTAGATTCTTTATTGATCATACATTATCTCCATGTACAACTTATTATACCCAAGCATACCCTTTGATATACCCTAAGGGTCTTAAGGAATAAGTCAAAGTATAACTCATCATACACAAGATACTATGATGATCTCAAGTCCAAGGATCACTTGTCTTACTATCACTATAAGAATTCCTATTGACAAGCAAGTAAAACTCCATTAGGTATTCCTTAACGAGCCACGCTCAAAGTGAACTTATTCTCTAATAAGCACCTACATACTTGCTTTAGTGTCTCCACACAAATGATCATGAGATCAATCATCCTCGCCCAATGAAGCAAAAACGTATGTACCAATCTATCTGGATTCACTAATCCCCAATTTAGTAATCCAACGATTGGGAACTATTTTAGTTTTAAGCTTTCTAAGAATTTAGATCTCATTAGAATGATCATCATCATTATTCTAAAAGCATTGCTTAAAACTATGGGTTTATCACATATTATAAAACAAAGATCATGTAGATAATTAAAAGCCTTTAATAAATTAATACTTTTTATTAATAAATGAATAAGATTTTTACAAAGTATATGCTTTATCATCAAACATGATTGGCTTGTGTGCATATTACTTTCAATCTCCCACTTGCACTAAAGCCAATCGCCATTGTATCTTATACTCTTCTTCTCTAAGTGACGATTATTATCTGCACATTGGATAAGCTTTCGTTAATGGATATGTAATGTTGTTCTTGAGAGTCCACCATCTCTATAGTGATTTCCCATCTTTCAATGATTCTTATAATCAAATGAAAGTGCCACAACACATGTTTAGATCCAAGATGAGACTTAGGAACTATTCCTAGTTCTGTAATGAACTTTAAATCCAAACAATCAACTTGCAGCTTCATTTATAGCTATATACTTTGTCTTTATCACTAAACCAATAACTCTTTGCTATTTGGAACCTTTCAATTCACTGCACCACTGTTCAAGGTAACCCTTTACCTTAAAGTAGATTTTTACGTCGTCTTGGTGCTCGTCGAAAAACTTGAGTCATTAAGCCCTCTAGGTTTAATTAAGACCCACCATGAATATGATCACATCCTTAGTCTTGGGTTAAGCACTTTAAGATGTTTTCAACGACTCATAGTGAACTTCTCCATAATATGACCGATCAACATCGTGTCTCGTACATTTCATTGCATACATGATTGTCACTCATTCGACTTTCTTTTCAGAGTCTGTGGGGACTATTAAGAGAGATACACTCCATAGCTCATCGACATGAGACATCTCTTGGAGTTTGCCATGCTAAACGACTTTAGCATCAAATGAATATCGTTCCTTGGGTTAAGTCGAGCATCCTCTTAAATCTATCTATATAGATTTATATCCCCAATTAGATACTCTTCCCAAACCATTCATGGAGGAATGTTTAGACAACTTTATCTTTTCTTGATTGTAGCATTGGTATGTCATTCCTTATCCGTAGTATATCAACATATAGTACTAGGAATGTCACGATGCTCTAACCGACTTTTTTGTACACACTAGGTTCATTCTTATTTTTTTTTGTTGATAAAATCAAACTCTTTTGATTGCCTCATCAAAATGAATGTTCCATATTTGAGAAACTTGCTTCAATCCATTTCTTTGAGTGTCTACAACACTTACCTCATCGTATGTAACTGGATCATCATCTTCTATGATGCGTACCTCATCATCATCATCCATGATGAATCCATACCTCCTAGGTATCTTCGGTACTATTCCATATTTATGATTCGATTGTGGTACAATAGAATTACATCTACGAGTTCCTCTTATTTGATTTATAGTGTTTTGTGGTTCTTGAACTCTTCAAGATCTATTATCCTCCCACTAGCCCCTTCAATGATAAACACATTTATCTTAGAAGGCAGCGTGTTTCGTAACAAACACCTTTTGCTAAGTAGGATTATAGAACATATACCCTAAACTTACTTTTAGGATGTCCCACAAATCAGACTTGTCAAATTTTGTCCCAAGCTTATCCTTTGAAACCTTTTCACATAAGTTGGACAACCCCTTATCTTAACATACTTAAGATTAGGAATCCTCCACATCCATAACTTTTATGGAGTCTTCAAATAATTTTGAGGTTACCTTTTCGTAGATATCTGACCATTTCTGGACATGATCCTGAGGGATCTTTGGAATGTCGGTAAAATCATTTTGGACCATACCATGTTCAACAAGGTATGATTTTACATTTCGAGATACATCAATCAATTATTACGTATCATGAGGTGTCCATTATGACAAAACCATTTGAGATGATCTAGAAACTTATTTCACAAGTATTTATTTCTTGATCTAATCAAAGAATCTTAATACATTGTCAATTTGTTTCACTTACAATTCTTTGAACCTTTCAAATAATTCATACTTGTATTCAAACAAATACACACATTCAACTCTTTGAATGACCATCTCATTTTCTTATACTAGTTTGTTCAATTTGCAAAATATATTTTCGGCGTAAGTCATATATAAAATCCATTAAGTAATATTCGATTCTATACAAAACATTATTATTATAAATAGAACAACAATTGTTCTTAATTATAATACCAAAGATTTCATTGTCCAACAATAAAATGGAAATAATGTTTCAACAAGAATTGGAATACAATAACAACTTATTGACTTAATAGATTTGCAGTCAGTACATCTTCTAAACTATAAGTTTCTATAGCTAATGCAAAGACAACCTTTTCTTCATTTTCCACACATAGGATTACTTATCTTTGTTTAGCTTTCTACTTACGCTTGGTCCCTTCATAAATCTATATTTATGATAACCAAAGTTGGTATCCAATACCCAAGTAGAACCTCGACTTAAAGAAAATTTATTTTAAATCATGAACAAATTTGTATTTATGTAAGAAACTTCACTAAGCTTCTTTGGTTAGCCTCGCAAGATGCTTCTCGCAGCTTTCTTTTCCAAAGTGTCCGGACTTATTGCGGTGGAAGCAAACACCTTTCCTATCTCAGATCTGTTTTGTTCTTATTATCCTTTATTTTGCCTTTATATTTACCTTCTTAGAATTGTTCTTCTTTTCGGAAGATCCTTTGGCCCCTACCGGTAAGACTTGGTTTTTCTTGGTTGGAAAGTGACTCTCAACATTTTTCAACATGTTAAGCAAATCAATGAGGTCGATATCAAGCTTGTTCATATGAAAAATTCACAACAATTGTGAAAAGAGTCCAGAGAGTGAGTGCAAGATCAAATCTTGGCTCAACTCTCCATCCATGACAAAACTCGTTGTCTAATTGATCAATCAAATTGATAATGTTAAGGACTTTTTATCCGCATCAGAAGTGTCATCGGTCATTCTAGATCGGAAGAACTCCTTAGATATCGATATCTATCGGCCCTATTTTCCTCACCATCAACTACTTGATGTGCGGGAATATCTTAAAGCATCCATAGTTTCACATCGACAAGTTGAAGCTCGTTACTTTCGTAGATGCGAGCATGATGCATCGAGCTAACTGTGCATCATCTTGCCACTTTCTAAAATTAGCAATCTCTTCCTCGGAGGCATTATGCGCAACCATTGCGAGGATAGGCGTATTAAGGACATAAGATAGCTTTTGACTATGAGAACTATTCTCAATTCCTTAACCAATCCGTTTAATACGGTTTGGTTAAATAACATCTAATATGTTTCGCGATGATAGTAATTTAGACATTGTAAAATTACGTAAATGAATTTGTAATTAACAACATTTTAACATACATTCTTTTATTAATTACCAAAATAAATTAGGTCTTGTTTTAAATTGGTATCTCCCACTATTTTCTTCAAACTATATTACCTCACTTATATAGTTCGGCAAAATCTAATTAAAGATTTTGCTAGTGAGAATAAGGATCCCATTTCAAATGTATATAGCCTTGTGGTGACACAACAAACTATATATAAATAAATAGGTAGACAACTTTTGTCAATTACATCAACTATGCAACTCCTTGTATTTTGCCTCTTAGATTATTTTGATCAAGTGATGGCACATCCGAATCAAAATTATCCAAGTTAAGTCCGACCTAGCACTCTATATATTCAAAAAAGAAAAATATCATCCTTGTGGTGACACAACAAAATAATATTGTTCAATTTTCTTTATAAGCATCAAATGTGATAAATTAACATCTTAAATACTTAATACTTGCCTTGTGGTGACACAACAAACTCATATTAAATATTTAATACTCTATTAATTTTATCATGCTAGAAGGCGACGTTCGATATTCCAAATATCTTTGAACGCTTAGGACTTAATATAAAAATTGAGGTTTGTTATTAATTTGTCTCATCTTGCTTACATGCGCAGCATACATATATATATAAAATACGTCGTATATTAATGAACATGCGAAGCATGTTTGCATAATATATAATATATATAGTATAAGCATGCACATATAGGATACTATATTCTACCCGAATTGATTATGGACTTTTATTCTAGTTTGGTTCACTAGAGCCACCAAGTGAACCAAAATGTCAAACCCTAGGGGTGCAAGAAATAATATTTAAATATAACTATTACATTTAAACCGGGCTCCATTACAAAGCGGGTCTTCGCTCATTTTGCTCCTTGATCTCCAATTTTTCAAAATTAATTCTAACTATTCCTATTACAAAACTATTTAAAATAAATAGAAACCTTGATCGTGATCGAGGGAAATGCATAGGAGAGAGATAGAATTTACATTAAGAAAAAATTAGAGAAGGCAGTGCGCGATACCCCATTTAATAAAACCCATACATTCATGCATCCAACTAAAATAAAATCCAATCACATTGGTGATAGTCCATAATCAATCCCATTTATTATCATACACATCATCATATGCATCGATAAATAACATTCATCTTATGAATAATAAATATTTAATATATATATTGATATCATTTAATGGGCAAATTTAGTTAGTATAAAATCTAATTTTGAATCAAAATAAACTCCTTTATTTTAATCCAAATTTAAATCAAAATAAAACTATTTTATTTTAATTTATCCAATTTTGAATAAAATAAACTATTTTATTTTAATCAAAATCTTTAATCAAAATAAACTCCTTTATTTTAATTAATTATGGAATCCAATTCCATATAAAAAAATAACTCCTTTATTAAAAAAACACGGATTCTCTTTCCTATTCACAAATAAACTCCTTTATTTTGAATAATATGAAATCTTATTTCATATCTAAATAAACTCCTTTATTTAAGGAAATTAGGATTCTCTTTCCTATTCACAAATAAACTCTTTTTTTTTTTATTTTGAATAATATGAAATCTTATTTCATATCTAAATAAACTCCTTTATTTAAGGAAACATGTAATCCAATTTCAACTCCAATTAGTTATCATGGAATCCAATTTCAACTCTAATTAGTTAGCATGAAATTTAATTTTAAAATTAAAATAAACTTTATATTTTAATATTAAAATAAACTTTTATTTTAATTATAAAATAAGTGAGAATATATATATATATATATATATATATATATATATATATATATTAAACGAACATGCCAATACATGTGAATCCCGGACGAGGCTTTTCAAAAAAAAAAATTCGGCACTTTTTTTTCTTTTTTTCTTTTTTTTTTAAATAAATTTTATACAACAAATTATGCCCAATTAAATTGTTCTAAACATATATCAATATACATATCAAATTAAAATAATTAATAATTCGCATAAAGGTTTGGCTCTGATGCCACTGTTAGGTTTGTAATATTCAAGAACGCAATCAAATTGCATAAAAGTGCGGAAACGTGTAAAATCAGAGTTTAAAAAATTATACAAACCATATACCCGGATCACCCTTTATGCACAATTATTAATTAAACGAAAAGATAAAGAATAAAATCATACCCTTGAAGATCGAGCTTCCTCAGGTACAAGTTCACCTCCAAATCCTTTCGCGTTCAACTTGAATCCACCGGGTTTGGTTCCTTCCTTTGATCAACGTTAGCCACCCAAGTGTTTGGCCTCAGAGGTGATCCTTTGAGGAATAAGAAGGATTTAAGAAGATGGGTATTTGGCTCAAAACCCTAGTTTTCTATCTCTATAGAAAAGAGCGTACTCTCCAACAAATTGGAATTATTACGTATGTTGTAAAAGTCAACAACCACCTCACCCATAATAAGACTCCTCTTATTATATAGACAAGCAACCCACCTTAACAATTAAGGAATTGAGTTTTATTTAATTAATTAAATTCTTTTAATTAATTAAGCTCCCTAATCTTATTAGGGATAATTAATTAAACTCCTTTAACTAATTTTCCTTTCTAATCCAATTAGGAATAAATGAGAGTACTTATATTAAATTAATTCCTAAACTCTTTTAGAAATTAAAATAATAATAATTGTAATAATATTAATAAGACTCCTCTTATTAATTTATATTTAATATTTCTAAAATATTAAATAATAAATATTAAGCTATTTAATTTATTCTATCACCATAGATTAAATTAAATATACATAACATATTATTACGATTATGCCATTAACCTCTTAAATAATTATTAATCCTTTTATGGTGTGACCTTTTTTAGTTCTCCATATTAAACCGGTTGTGAATAAATCAATTAGAACAATTCTAATCTTATTTAAATAAATAAATTAAACAATTAATTTATTTAAATAAATAATATTTATTCTGATAGGGATAAGTTCTCCCAATGATCAACGACTTTCCGGATAATATAGATTTCAACATTAATCATTAAAAGAACCTTTGAGTAAATAGTTATAAAAGACAATTCAATCCTTCCACCATACAATGTCCCAATTAAATATAAGGCATGGAATTCTTTGTCAAGTCTTATTTTATTTAATTATATGTATTTAGATTCTTAAATGTACAACTCAAATAATGCAAATTAGAAACTCCTTTCTAATTTCATTCGCTTAACCAAGGACTACTTGGGTTGTCATTTATCGAATCACATAGGACATTCTCTTCTTTTTAATAGAAGTGGTAGATTCTTTATTGATCATATATTATCTCCATGTACAACTTATTATACCCAAGATACCCTTTGATATACCCTAAGGGTCTTAAGGAATAAGTCAAAGTATAACTCATCATACACAAGATATCTTATGATGATCTCAAGTCCAAGGATCACTCAGACTACTATCACTACTGAGAATTTCTATCGACACGCAAGTAAAACTCCATTAGGTATTCCCAATGGTAGCAACGTTCGATTGAACTTATTCTACAATAAAGACCTACATCTTTGCTTTAGTGTCTCCACACAAATGATCGTGAGATCAATCATCCTCATCCAATGAGCAAACAACGTATGTATCTATCCGGATTCACTAATCCCCAATTTAGTAATCCAACGATTGGGAACTATTTTTTGTTTAAAACTTTCTAAGAATTTAGATCTCATTAGAATGATCATCATCATTATTCTAAAAGCATTGCTTAAAACTATGGGTTTATCACATATTATAAAACAAAGATCGTCGTGTAGATAATTAAAAGTTCTTTAATAAATTAATACTTTTATTAATAAATGAATAAGATTGTTACAAAGTATATGCTTTATCATCAAAACTTGTGTGCATATTACTTTCAGTTTAGTCTTCGGAGCTTGATGATTTTCTTGAGTGTCTTTGCCTGGTACTTTGCCACAGGTCCTTTTTCACTTACTTTTTTGCAGTGCAGAAGCGTACACGTGATTTTCACCTCATACGTCTCCTTTCTGCATCCTCTTTTCCCCCTCACAACTCATTATCTGGGAAAAATCCCAGTGGGTAGGGAAGCTTTAGTACCCAAAGCCCTATCAAGTATCTGAGGAATTACCGACAGCAGCTCCTTCTGAATCAATTGTAGCAGCTCCAGTCCACGAAAGGTTTCTAAATCCATCAATCCATCTCGTGAGCTATACAAGGATGAGAGGGTCTCATTTTTTGACAAAGGAGATAAGAAAACAAAAGTATAGTTTCTTGAATATACTTGTGCTGAGTTAAGAATAATCCATGTGGAGTACTTCTTGTATTCTAATACGCCATTCTATACCTACTATTCTCTAATACAGGGAAGCTTTTTGGATAATCCACATGTACATGGGCGGCATCCTATTTGATGCCTTTATAAATAAATTTAAGTAGAAAAATTTCCTGGAGATACATATTCTTTAATGAAAGAACTGTTTCATTCATTTTATAATTAAGGAACAGTATTTTATCATAGCTGAGTTTGGAATTTGAATGTACCTATGTGGAAAATTTTATTTGTCGTCGTAGAACTAGTTTTCATCGTTATCTTGTTCAATCTGTATACTCACTTCTTATAACAAAATGTGCTGACATTTATTTGTCTTCTTAAATGCGATTAAAGAATTGAATATCAGCTTTTATACCTCAATGTATTAGGAATTTAGGATCTCTCCAGAGATCCTTAAAAAACATGACAAAATCTCACATATCTAAGAATTTTGTTATATGTTTACTGTATTCATTTGACTGCTACTAATACAGAAATGGATTAGGTATAGTTCGAGAGCCTTAGCTAGTAGTGGCACAAATAAGGATTTATGGAGATCGACTATGATGAAAGAAATGAAGGCGCCACTGAGACAAGGGAAAATGGGTTTCATCTTTATCCTGTTTCTGCTTTTGAGTCAGGTGAAGGTTTGCCATATGCTCCCATAGATTGGCCTCATCCTGGTGATAAGTGGCGCTGGAAGGTGGGCAAGAGAACTATAATTTCTGGTTTCTTTTTGGATAGATACCTTTATCTTCCGAAATGTCTTCATAATTTTCCTAAGGGAAGAGGTTTTGCAAGCAAGCTTTCAGTTGAACAGTATGTCCGCACAGTTCCTGGTGCAAATGTTAAGGCATTTTTCGCCTCATTTAGTTGGAAAGTTCCCTCAAAAAATCCATGGGAAATAAAAGGTCAGCTTTGATTTCTTACTTAAGTATCTTTGAAAGTTTCTTAATGACATACTCTACATTTCTTCTGCTCAAGTTTAAAGCTTACCTGCGCAGAACTTTAATGTAACCTTATGTGGCATTAGATGGTCACTTCGTTTCTTAACTCCCATGGCAAAATGCATGTAGTACTTTGTGTGAGTGTGCTATGGCCTAAAGTGTATCTCGCTGAAAGATGCAAATGGTTGGTAGAAAATCTTTTACCGGAAGGTACATGAAAGTTTATTGATTATGAACATGTAGCTCTATGTACAGATCCACTACTTCTACTGGTGGAGCCAAGTTTGCTAGACTATCTTTACGAAAATAATAAACAACCACAGGACATCAAGAATTCAGATATAGGTTCAAATGGGTTTGAGTTTTGTTTCCCAGTATCATGTTTGATGAACAATTTCCTTGGGAGGAATTTTATCTGGAAATTTTGGCAAACTTCTCGTCTCTTCTCTCTACATTGATGTTACATATATATATATATATATATATATATATATATATATATATATTATGTAGTTGTCAATGTGATTATCCTTATAAATATCCCTTTGTTTAGAATTGCAGATCTATTACATAATAATAAATATTGGAAGTCAAGTGACCTAATCCTTACAGCTACCTTTTCCTTTCTCTAATTTTTTAAAAGCAACTTTCCGACATGTTTCGACGTATGCAAAAATAGAAAAACTTCTCAACATGTTTTGACCTTTGCAATCGAAAATGATTTCATGAATTTTAAATAACTAAATTCCTTCTAAAAACTTCAACAAGCAAGGTTAAAGCACAATAATCACATATGGAATGGTCACTTTCTTTTTGTTCTCTTAAGCAACTATTTTTTTAAAAAAAAATGATTCAAAGTATCCCGACATCAAAATAACTCCCTCGCTGTCTTCCAGCTCCAGGTTAAAATGTCAAAGTATCCCCCCCCCCAAATTTTCTCTTTTGGCTCTTCTGGTAGGGAAAGAAGAGTCCTGAGGTGTATATTGCCATGCTGAAACTGCTAATTTCTACACCTTAATCATTATTTACTAGCTACTTCAAGGGATAGATGATGAATGCAAGATGGTATTTTGCCTAAATTTGGTTTTGACAAGATGCATTTTGCTGGTTGCTAACTAGCTACACATTGATTGGTTCTATGTTCAAGTTTTCTTTTTTCTTTGATGGTAGGTTTCTATGAACAAGTTTCTTAAAAGCTACTTCTTGAATTGTCTTTCCTCAACTTAGATATTTATATTATCATTATGATTATTTTAACTTCATTTTTTCGTTATCTTCTTAGATTTTGTCTTCTCACTCTTAAGCTAACCAAGAGCCTTAATGTTTTATTTGTCAATATTGTTCAGAATAATTAGGCTGTAATAAAGATAGCTTGCGAAGTACCTCGTTTCTATATATGATTTTTTTTTTCTGCAGTAGGCTTCAGTGTCTTACTTCAGAAAAAATATTATATTGTACTTTTTTACCAAGACTCTTCCATCTGGGGCAAATGCTGTTTATAATAAGTTTGGGAAATTTAAGAATTCTGGCCTCTAATAATGAATTGAAGGGGTGATTTATTATTAAGATGCTGTATAATTTAGGCTTCATCAACATATTCATTTTTTGAGTGTTTTTTTGAAGATTTGCCTAATTATCTCTTTCCCGAATAGGATCCTATGATGTTCCTTATAAATATTCTTTCAACTTTCAAGCTTGTACTATCTGAATAAGCTAACAATTGAAGGTCTAGCAAATAATGTAGCTTTTACCAAAAGTAAATAGTTTGACATATAATAAAAAAGCTTGAATCTTTAAAGATTTAGTTAATGAGAATGTAAAATGCTGTCTGGTAACACGTATTTAATAACCTATATAAAGCTGTAGACAAGTATTCACATGTAAAAATGTATATTATCTGACTAGTATAAAATCTGGTAACAACTTTGCAGTTAAGAAATGGATGGCGAAAATCAAGCAACTGTTTACATACATGAATGCTAAATTCCTTTTTAGTAGTTTTGCTTACATGGCTACCATACAATTGCTATGCATTTGTCTATCCTTGTTTTTCTTCCTTACTAATTTGTACTACTTTAAATTTTAGTTAGCTGATTTGAGGAAATCTCTCTTGGTAAGTTATGGAGTAAAATTTGATTTTGGTATAAGAAATCCAAAACTAGGGGGGTTTTGTAATTTTTTTTTTCAATATGCATTCATGTATTCCAACTTCTCAATGATCCTTGATCAAGATGTCTTTAGATAATTTCACTTGTGAGTAATATCATATTTTTTAAAGGCACTTTGATCATGTCCTTGCTCTATACTCTAGATTGCTTTTTGAAGTATTGAATGCTACTTATGAATATAAATTTACTTCACGTCCTTGCTTTTCTGATTCCTTTATTTTCCCCTAATGACTTGCTCTATAACAATATAGGTATTGAAAATGAGCTTCCACATTTGTCTTTACCTTATGGGGAGACAACGGAACATTCAGAGTCTGAATCACTACCTGGGTATAAATGTTGTAAGGCTGGTAACAATGTATGTGGCAGCTTATTTGAATCTGGGGAGCCTCCTTTTGGAGTCATGTTCTGTGACATCTGTTGCAGTGAACCTGGATTTTGTCGGGATTGTTGTTGTATTCTATGCAGCAAGACTATTAATTCAGCCTATGGAAGGTATAGTTTTATTAGATGTGAAGCTGCTGTAGATGACGGTGGTATTTGTTGTCACATAGCCCATATGGACTGTAGTCTTAGATCCTACATGGCTGGGACAGTAGGAGGAAGCATTGGTTTGGATGCTGAGTACTATTGCCGACGCTGTGATGCAAAGACAGATCTGCTTTCACATGTTACCAAGCTCTTACAAACCTGTGAAACTATTGACTCCCGTGATGATGTTGAGAAAATTCTCAAATTGGGTGCGCGTATTCTGCGTGGTTCGCGGAGAACTAGTGCAAAGAGGCTGTTGCATCATATTGAATTGGCCATGGGAAAGGTACAGCTCATTTTACTGTGAAAAATAAGTTTCTTTTTTAGAAGAAGTTTATCCTTGTTTCTAGGGTTTCTATATAAGCAGCATGACTAAACTGGTATATACGTCAGCTTAAAAATGGGACTGAGCTTGAAGATGTTTGGAAGGTGGACTATAGCTCAGCTGTTACCCCAGGTACTTTTCTATGTTGTTGCTATGTCTCTCCGAAGCATTTTAGCATTATCTAAATCACATTGTTATTTTTCTTTTAGAATTTCGAAACATTTATTCTTTTTCATAGCATGTATATGATCCTTGGTTGAAACTTTTCCTTCAGTTGGAGCGCCTCCTTTTTTCCCCCTTTTTCGTGTGTTTTGGGGGGAGGGGGAAATTGTAGACATCTTTAGGATCGCAAATCTTTCTTACATTGGTTCTGACATTGCCTTCTAGTATGAAAAATAAGTTGCCTCAAACTTGATTCAACAAATGCTCTGGTTTCATTTTCATGCGGTGCCACGTACTCACCAACATCCTATCCACCAGCTGGGGCACCCTCTTGCTTAAAACAACTTAGAATACAGTGTTTTATTTCTTTTCCGCACTCATGAGGATTTCTTTAATACCTTGAAAATTTGTTATTTTTTCGTAACAGGAATGGTGACTTACCATGGAAATAATGCTTTAGAATCTGCAAAAGACGAGGAACCTGTTGACATTAGACCAGGCTCGCCTCAGAAAGTATCTGAAAATTTTGATCCTCAGATAGAATCTCTTAAACTTGAGAATGATGTTGATCAGATTCTGCAAAGCCTGAGGAAGTCTCAAAAATTAGAATACAAAATCGCCCGGGACAGGCTTTATGAGCAAAAGAAATATATTCAGAATCTGTATCAACATCTTAACAAGGAACATTGTGAACTTGCACGGCACACGGCTTATGTTGCTGACCCAGATGCCTTGCTCCAACTTATTGTGGACAGGGTGGATCAGATAAAAAGGGAGGTAATTAAACTCAAGGATATGGGAGTAGTGGCCAAGGGATTTGGAAAAACATCCAAAGAAATTCTGAAGGAGCATTTTGATTTTGAAATATGATGAGGAAACAATCTTGTGTGATTCTCTGTAGAGACGGCGTAATTGTGCCAAAATTTGGCTGTTGAGTGTCTCCTTACATGTCCCCTTATGCCCTTTTTCTCCTTTTAGGTATTTCTTCTTACATTATATGTTTTTAGTTGTAACATTCATGTAATCGATGTTGTGCTAATTATAAGGAAGATGAATTACATTAGAGATTATAATGAGGTATTTTCTTGCTTAAAAAGTGTCATACTTGGTTTCGGCATCTGGCTACATACATTGAAATGAATTTCAGAGTAATAACATCTATAGCAATCAAAAAGTTCTTCATGGTCATTTTATGATGTGCAGTTGAATGATCAAATCCCCATGATGGCATGATAGCATCTTTCTAAATTACTTCTTAGTTAGCGAGTAGTTATCTTTCTGAATTATGGTAAAGAATGGGTTGATTCAATTTTTAGTTCAAGATTGAAGAGTGTTCAAGTTTAATGTTTCATGGATATGTTTGAAATGTCAGAGATTTAGAGCTTCTGATTGCAAATTTAATAATCAATTATATTACTAGGGTTAATAATGGTATTAAGAATCAAAACATTTCTTTTTGTTAACGCAAACATTTTCACTTATTTTATATTTATAATGATAAATAATCATCAGCTGAATTTACCTCTCTCATTAAAAAGAAGGAAAATCTTAGGAAGATTAGACGGGAATAAGAGCATGCATTTGCCAATAGAGGTGAATTAGGTTTGAAATCCAAGATAACAGACATCACAAACTTCTCAAGAACAAGGATCAATATATTTTAATAAAATTTAAAGAAGCATCAAAAGGAATTAATATACTCTTACAATGAAATTAGCTAACTACAAACTTTTCAAGAACAAGGAGGTATAATAATTCATCAAAAAGCTATATACATACAATAAAACTACCCCAGGTAAACATCTCAAGAAAAAAATTAAACAACTATTAATCAAGCTTTATGAGACTAGAATGCACAAATTATATTTGTTAATTCAAAATATTCATACAACAAGGCTCCAAACCAAGTAGTAATGGCAATTCAGAACAGACATTAACTACAATATTTACTGTACAAAAATGAGCCGCTCCATGCCGCCAAAAACTCCATTCCCATCTCTGAAATCTCCAACACCCCCACTCTTCGGCACGGTCACAATAAGCTCTCCGTCCACAAACACCGCCGTGGCCAACTCTGGCCGCGCAGACGCCGGAAGCCGAAACCTCCACACATCAACCTTCAGCTGTTCCAACAACAAATCCCCAATTTCCCCATTCCTAATCACAATTTTGGTCACCCCAGGGTGAATCTCCACGGCGTGAGCCCTCACATTGTTCCCCACATCCGCAAAATCAAAATCCTCGATTTCCGTGACGAATCGGATGCAATCGGCGGTCTCCTCGATGGAAACGTCGGCGTCGGAGCGGAAGGGAAGCTCGAGGACCTTGCTGAAGACGTGGGGAAGGCGGCGGAGCTTCCTGGGGGCAATCCGGTTCATTTGGGAGTCGAATTCGTCTAAAACTGTAATGTTACGTTTCCTGGACACGAGAAGAACCCTCATGGCGTCAATTTGTAGGGACGAATTGAAAGCGAATAATATTGAGATAATCAAAATCTCAATAAAATTGGGATAGGAAAAAGACGGAATCATTAACTAATGGCGGTAATTCAACGTCTTCTTGTTCAAGATTCTATCGAGACCCTAATAGTCTTATACAGATATGTATATATCAAACCCTAAAACTGGAAATGGTGCAGCTGCATGAAAAAGGTGAAGAATCGGAATTCAATTTGTAATGGGTTTACGTGTGAAATATATATATCTGCCTTACGGAATTTTGATGGTCCAGGTCCCAAAGGGAAGTATAATTAATTAAATTAAAGTGTTTTGCCTTTTTACAGTGGCTTATTAATTTAGAGTTGTAAGTAGTATGTATTTGAGATAAATTTATGTTAAATTATAATTACGAAATTTAATGTTATAATATGAATTATAGGAGGGTTTAATTTATTATTTATTTTACGAAATTTATTGATAAAAATTATCACTAATATTATTTAAGTAAATGCTAATTAAATAAAAAAACACTTACAATATATATAATTTTTTATTAATTTATATCATGGGCTTTAATCCTTTCCTTATCTATAGAATTTTTACCAAGTAAAGTATTATATTAGGAAATAAATATTTGTTATAATTACAAATTTATGCTTACTTGAGTGGGTATTTTATTTCATTGGAGGTTTAATGATAACAGTGGGATTGCTCCGCTTCGGAGAAAATTACCATGGGATGAAAAGCGACAAAATTAATTTATAAAAAAATATTGATTACTGATATTTCTCATTATCGGATCGATAATTCATAAAAATTATAATTTATTATTGAAAAGCCCCCTCTTTCACAGGGAGCGGCACTGGTTGTCATAATTGTGATTTTGTAATATTATTTGTGAATAATTATTATTAATTTATATGATAAGGAAATATTTATTTGATGATATAAATGATGAATTTATTTATGTGGTTAAAATTAAACCCGATTATTTTTGAGATATATTAAGTAAGTTATAATTTTTAATCAAAGTAGTTGGATCGTTGTAATTTTTGGATATATTATCGTATATATAGTTGAGTATATATAATAAATTTTGAGCAGATTAAAAATGAGCATTATGATTTGTTATGAATAATATTTTTAAGAGGTGAATGGTTGAGAAATTGTTGAAATCAAATTTAGCATTTTGGTAGAAAATTCTAGAATTGAGTCCAAATTCTACTTTGTGGTTGGTGAAGAAATGTCTTTGAATTTTATTTCAAAATGTGGTGGATGGGAATAGTAGTGGCGAATTAAATTAGTAGGTTGCGAGGGCAGTCTCTTGGAGTCTGCTAAAATTTTCCTATAAATAGAAATAATTAAATTAAATTGAAAATCATTAGAAAGCATAAGTTTTCTCTCTTCTCTCTCTCTAGATTATTGAGTATATTTTGTAGTATTTAGATACTTGGTGAGTTGATATTCATCGAGACATGTTTTCTTAACGTTATATCAGATATCGGTCGGAAGTCTTTCTTTCTTTTGAGGTAAGGGATAGTAAAGGATTTTAAGGGTTATTATGTTTTGATTAGATCTTCTTCCGACCTTCAAAAATTACGAAAAAATTTAAAATGATATGTTGATGAGTTTTATTGATTTGTCCAAAAAATGGTGATTTTTGAATGTATAGATTAAGAGTTATGAATTTTATGAGAAAAAATTATTTTTAAAAATAGCAGCTATAACTCCTTGTGGTTAATGTAAGACTGACATTTTTATAAATAAAGATGAATTTTCTATAAATATTATTTTGAATATTATGAAATAAATTTGATATAATGTTATAGTTGTGGGTAATATTTATAAAATTTGCAAAAGTATGCGAAGTGGTTATATTATTCGATTGGTTGGGGAATATTCGGTTTAGCGGGGAATATTAAATTCAATAACGCTCAATCATTAGTGGACCCCCTGTGAAATTATTATCGGATTGAGAAAAACGACAAAAAATATTTTATTGAAATAACGGCGGAAGTTTTACTGGTTGATCTTGTTGAGCTACTCATTAGTAAAAGTACAATAACACGTGTGGTTGCATAAGAAACACGCGGTATTGATTATTGATGCTTATGTGAGAAATCGCTTGATTTGATTTATTGTCGATTAATAATATGAATTATTATAGCGATAATGGCGTTTTTGTTTTATTAAGTATTATTAACGTAATAAAAAGCGAAATATCTTTATATAAAACAAAATACTTTATTAAAGTTATTACATAAATAAAATATATTATATTTTATTATCGTAGTGTTGCGTAGTGTTTTTGCATAATATTGCATAGTGTTTGCATAGTAAAATATTTTTATATAAATAGAATATATTATATTTTATTTAAAAGATTTTGCTTTAAATATGATAGTCAGATTAAAGTAAATCAATACAGATAGTTCATGGATTAATTACTTATGCATTCTATTTTCCTATAAATAGAAGTTCATTCCTTCATTATTTTCTTACAATTCACTTTGAAACTGTAGAGAGAAACTATAGAGAAAAAGAAAAGTGATATCGCTACTTCACTTTGCCGATATTCATTTCTTCTAAGGTAGGGAATATTATTTGTTGTCTTTAAGTGAAGTGTTATTCTTTCTTATTCATAAAGAAAGCTGTTGTTGTTTCCATTGCTTATTATTACATTGGAATAACTTTTGTATACGATGGTTTACCCCTATACTTGGTGACATTCTTCTATTATTACATTGGAACATCACATCACGTGTGTTTTACGGACTGGTTAAATCTTTATTATTAATACATTGGAACATCACATGCGTGTGTTTTACGGGACTGGTTAAAATCTTTATTATTACATTGGAACATCACATGCGTGTGTTTTACAGGACACAGATTCCGTCTTTATCGTTACATTTGAATATATCATATGCATGTGTTTTCTGGGACTGGGTTCGTCTTTATTATCATTACATTTGGAATATTCTATCATGTGTTTTACCGGATGCAGTTCCATCTTTATTATACATTGGAACATCGTCGATTGTGAATTTCACACGACACAGTTCCGATTATTATTATTACATTGGAATAACTTTATGTCTTGAAGCACCGTGCATCGTGGTGATTTCTTTTGTTATTCCATTCTTTATTATACCCGGTTGGTTTAAAACTTTGACTTCTATACTCCATGAAATTAGTAGAATATCCTTGATATTTGCGTTTCATCGATATCTTTCATGAAAATATTCTTACGATCATTCTTGAATTTTACTCTAAAAAGCGATTATCGTATTGTTGACAATTTGGGCGTTAATAATTCTGGATAAAATAATTCTTGAACTTGTTTTATTGAATTCTTATATCATTGTCATCATCCCTCGTATTTATATTTTTTTTAAAAATTAAATACGTGGCACATGTAGTGTATAGATGGACTTGGTATGATTATGACGAGAGACTATCCGATGTAATCATGGCCAAGTAATGTTACAAATGATGTGGTAAAAATCTTGATGTGGCATAGTGCATTGATGGGCCAGGATTGTTGGCATGATCATGACCATTAATGAATACCTGACTATTCTTGGCGCGTAGTGCGTGAATAATTGTGGTCGTGATACTAAAGAATATCCTTGGTAGTAGTGCGGGGGTGATTCGATGATGTGGATTATTTATTAAAGTTTGAGTCTCGACTATTTATATGTGATGAAAAACCTTTTAAATCATAAAAGATAGTAGATTTTATTTTCTACTTGACTCTTTTAATGGATTACTTGTTCAGCTATGATTAAACTTGATGTTTATTATATTTTATCGGTTTAACAACTTTGTTGCTAATGATAATTTATTCGCATTATCTTAGTCATAATATTTCTTATTAGGCTAGTTGAGCTCACCCTTTTCTTTCTTTATTCTCTTACGGAAATGAGAACATACATTTGGAGACAGTCGGGAGCGGAGTAATGGTCGAGAGGATAGCATTAGTAGTCCTCACTATTACGTGAAATAGTGTGATAATAATTATAATGAGGACTCCTTTTGAGTTTGTATAATATCTAGTAGATAATATTTGTATTCACTTCATAGTTTATGTCAGAATATTATTAGCAGTTATATTAGTAAGTTGTATTTAAATTTTGTACCATGTATATCGATTACCCAAGATGAGTGATGTATACCTAATTTTGGGGGCGTCATGATTAACTCAAAATTGATGAAAAGAAGTACATCTATATAATATCAATTGTCTGTGAATATTGAATTTTGAAATTTTGGATGAAAGGACGATTTATGATAAATGTCTAAATATTAAACGGTTTTGGTCGTATGAAAAAATAGTAAATGAATTTTAAAATTCGAAAAATATATATATTGATATGGGACTATATTACGCTAAATATAAAAGAAATAGTTTTGGAACCGATTTGGTATTTTTCATGAAAATAGATTATATGAATAAATGAATTAAATATGTTATGAAAGAAAAATGGAAAATAATTTTATGGCTTGAGAATCCTATATATATATGAGGGATGAAGGAAGAAAATTGATGATGATTTTGGTTATTGATGATGAAATCTTATGGTTTGGCAAATTTTAGGATGATTAAATATATTATTTAGTAAAGTGTAAACAATTAAAATAAATTATTTATAAGTTTAAGAAATGTTATTCTTTCGATATCATTATCTTAGAAATATTGGTATGAATTTTATTGTGAAATTTTATTTTAAAGTTCTTATTTATGAGATTCTTATTCACGATTCTTATTCACTTGTACTATTCACTACAAAATTGATTGAATTTTTTTCTAGCCAAATTATAGTTGATTTATGAATATTACTACGGAGATTAAAACTATATATTGATTATATTGATTTTATTATCATATATAATATTTTTATAACTCGATGTTGAAATTCTCTTTCAACTTTGAGTGTAAAGACGAGAGTAGATATTAATTGGTATGATAACGACTAGGGTTCTCTTTGCCGAGAGGTGAAAAGTTGAATGTGGTAGATGACCATCAATTTATAATTGAATATCTTTAGCTTAAGTGGATAAATAATAAATATTCTTCGGTTAGGTGAATTGATCAACATAGTTATAATTATTGTTTATATAAATTTGAAATGATTATATATTTCTTTGAGATATTAATATATTTGGCCTGTAATGAAAAGTTGAATTGTTGATGAATATATTTATTGCATGGTTGAAATCTCATGAGCTGATAATGAATATTTTTATTAAGTGCAAATATGATTGTTGTTGAATATCTTTGGCCATATAGGTGCGAAGATGAGCGTGGATGAATATCTTCAGTAGTCCAAAGATGAATTTATTTAATATGATTATGAAATTGAGCTGTGATTTATATAATATGTATAATTTTATTTAAATTTTAGTGTAAAAGACAAATGATTATTATATTGTCTTTAAAGAGAATTTAGAATTACAATTATGATTTGTGAAATGTATCTGGATAAAATATTTGTATTAATAAATGAATGAAAATTGTTGATGATATATTTATGATAATGTGTATTTTTGGCGAAATGAAATTAATGAATATTTTTATTACGTAGTGCAAAGATGAATTGAATATCTTTGACGATTAGTGCGAAGATGATGTTGATGAATAAACATTGTATTAACGAAGCGTGATTTGGTATAACCATGATCTTTGATGTTTGGTAAAGGCGACTCTTGAAATTTTATCATCTACCGAATTATGATTATGAGATATTCATATAATGTTCTAAATCTGTTGATTGATTTGTTATTGATAAAAGCTATTGATAATTTAATTATTTTCTAATGATATTCATTTTCTTTGAGTTGAAATTTTATCATCTTACTAAATTTTTGTTTGACAATTTGATAATTTAATTCGGGTAATAAAAGTGTAGTAATGCCTTTTGCTTTGATTCCTTTCGGGGTAATAAAAGGGTAACAAGTAATGAGGAATAGAGCGGTGGTCTCTAGTCCGTATGATGTGGAGTTCTCCCTAAGCAAGTATAAACAAGTGTGTTGTATACATCTTTTAGTAGTTATATTTGGTGAATCATATAGGGAGAGAGCGAACTAACGTTGAAGTGTTTTTTGCATTATCATATCAAGATGTCTAGCTAATACATGACCTCCTGACCTCGTGTCATCATAAAAGCGAGGTTGTGCTCATCCACTTCTTTGAGTATATTTACTAGCACTACTATATAATCTTGGTGTTTGTTTAAAGTATAATTCTCAATTTGAGGCAAGTGGAGATAATGATAAATCAGAAGACTCACCATTGGGAAGAATATGATAGTAATCTTCTCGTTTTTCTTTGGGGTCTATTAGGTGACCAATGATAATTACATGTGGCCGTATGATATCTATCATAACCTAAAAGCGTGGCCTCCGATGTACGAAGGTTTCTTGAGCACTTCCCAAAGATTTTAGTTTTAAAAGCAGTTTTTGACTATACCTTTATGTAAGGTGTCCTTTGTGAGGTGATGTCCACGGTTGGGACATGTGTCACATTTGGTATATATTTGTATCCAAACTCACAAGATATATATGTTGTTGTATTTTCTTGCGACAATTGTTGTAATAAAGTTGTAGTTATTTTACATACTATGTATCTTGGCGACTCAAAATGGGTTGGATGGAATGGACCTATTTTGGGGTTGTCATAAAAAAAAGTTATAATTCTTATGCGAATATATACTCCTAGTCCCATAGTTATAGGTTGATTTCTTTTGGCGCATAGTTTAAGAAAATTAGTTTAAATGATAATTTTAACATAATTTTTACATATACTCCTTAATATGGAATTAATGAATAAGTTAATTACTCCTTACTTATCACACTTTGAACTCTCGATTTCATTGATTGGCGATGCACCGACCATTAAAGTCCATAACCATAGAACTTTAACCAAATACTCTCTCCGTCCCAAATTAAGCTGCTTCGTTTTGATTTTTTAAGTCAAATTGACTATTCTTATAATTAATAATTAAGCATATATAAATATATTTCTAAAATTATAAAAATTAAGATTAGTAATAAATTGTATATACTTTCTTTTGGTTATAATCTCTTCACCTATATTTTAGTAAAAATAGTAAAAGATTAGTTTAAAAATGGTCAATTTGACTTTAAAAAGTCAAAGCCTGAGCAATTAATTTGGAGACGGAGGAGTAAAAATACAACAACATTAAATTTGGTGATAAAAATAATGACATTGAATGTTGTTTCTTCAAAAAAAAAAGTAATAATTGAATATTTATTATAAAGGCGTAAAAAACTAAATTTTATAAATAGTAAAGTGAGCATATATTGGGACATCGAAAAATAAAAAATCGGTAAATAGCTTATGAGGCGGAGGGAGTAATATATTAGTCCCCTCCCTTGCTGGCCTGAAACAGTGAAACCTAGCCTTAGCTATCATTTTAATAGAAATAGGGGACGGTTTCTAGTGGCCGGTTAGCGATCGACCAATTTTTTTATTTTTATAGAGAACTCTCAAATAATTTATCGATTTATTGGGCTGAAATTTTTTTAGAATTGATGATTTGGATGTTCAAATAAGATTCAAATCATTTGAATTTTGTACAAAATTTGGAGGAGGAGGCCTGTCGCCCAGAAGCACTCCATTTTTAAAGATGGAGGGGATGACTTAATTTCCCTTTAAATACTTGTCTTATTTTAAAATTGGAGATAGATAGATATATGTAAAAATGATGATTATTTTTTTATATGCATCCTCAAGGAGAAATTATCAGAAAAATGTAAATACAAAATGGCCGTCCCTCAATTTTTGAAAAATGAGTATTAGATCATATTGTATTTTCATCTAAACAATTTCTCCAGCGAACAGATTAGCATAACTAACAGTAGTACTATCAACAGACACGGTTTGATCAGTACAGTCTCTTATTCCCAAAGGTGAATATTTCAGATTGGCATAAAGCCCTCATCAGCTTGAGAATTTGAGGAAGCTTCCCGTTCGCGTTTGCGCATTCTTTTGCCTACGACGGGATCTTTTACTATGTCTTCTAGGCAATGTGGTTGAGGAAGCAGGCCGATTGGTCTCCTCAATCCCAGGTGGGATCCCGAAAACATAATCAAAAGGGTCTGACATTGCATCAACATTACTGTTCACCTGCAATCGTAAATGGGTCAAATAAAGGAAATAAAAGATGCATTTTGGATCAAGAAATGAAATAACTCATTTTCTTTTTCATACTTCAAATGCAAAAATCATCTAGAATGGAGTCATCTCCAACTACTTCACTTGGTACATTCAAAAAGTGGGAGGATAAACAAAGCCCATAAGGGACGGTCATCATAAGGAATGATAAAAATAGGCCTTTTTTCTGTTACGCCAAAAGTAATAAACAAGGACAAATTCTCTTTTTCTTTTCAAGACAAATGCCCCTGGCGATGATTAAAGTGTGGCATCACTTTTGAGTTATAAAATCACATTTTTACACTTCAATCACCATAATATTTTTATCTAGGGTAAAGAAGTTGTTATTAGAATTACTAGGAAAGAACAATGCACATACGTAAACTGGCTCGGGCTCGGGCTCGGGCTCGGGCTCGGGTTCGGCACGAGTCTTCTCATTGTAGGAGTTGCTGTCTTGCGTTCTCTCAGAATGAGGAACATCATCACCAAAAAAGTTCCTATAACGCCACCTTACTTTTCGCTGGTCTACAGATGAATCATCAAAGACAATCTCGGGGTAAAAATGCTTAGAGATACGCTGCATCATTGGCTGATCATCCCTATACTTTCTTAACATTCTACCAGGTACAAAATGTTTTCATCACTTGATAGTTGATACGTTAAAAGTAGAAGTGTAAAACTATACATACGAACAAATATTTTCAAATAAAAACGCAACACCTACAGAGATATAAATAACAGAATGGAAGCGTAAACTGCCAGAAAAAATAGTTCCTCACTAGTAAATTATACCTCAGCATTATTGTGTTCAACTTTAAACAGTATCTGGAAATCTATCCACTTCAGCTACACCTGTGATTCATGTTGAAAGGTGAAAGCTTACTGAACACACTAGTGTTAAGTCATCCTGTCAATCAAGACTATTGGTTGGTTGACGTACTCAGTACTCGAACTTTCTTGGCATGTTGTCAATTTGAACATTACTATGAATTCATCTTCTCAAACGGCTATATTGCTAAACTAAATTAATTTTGTTGGACTGTTAAAAATTTAATTAGTTTTTTACTACAACTGGAATTTCTAATATTTTCTTGTCTTTCTCAATCTCTATTTTCCTTTTTTATTGGTACTGCAATACCAAGACCTTTCTTATTGTCCAGTGCGGTCAATTCCTGCATTAAAATCAAAGAACAGTGATCTCTTTACCCTAAATCATGCCTGATGCCTCACCACTACCCCCCTCCTTTAATTACATTATTACCCACTTTGTTTTTTAAGATAAATAAATTACCCGCTTTGTTTAAGATATGTAATGTAGCTCCTCTCATAAAAAAAGTCCATGTTACCAACTCTGTTAAATACAATTACTTTTTCTTCCGCTCGCATGTACAGGATGTCTCTATCAGGCCTAGTGTTTCCTTTCATTCTAATCACAACTCAAAATCTCAAGAAAAATAGATTGACAACAAGTCTATTTCGAAAGGAACAAGCTCCTTATTCTTTTCGTCCTTCCATTTCGATATACTTCAAATGTAAAAGCAATACACTGTGATTCAGTTTGCAGTTAAATTGTATAACACGCCAAGTCTAGTATGGTCTGTTAAACCAGTATGGTGGAGGAGCATATAATTCACTATTCTATTGATATCATCTGTTTATCAACATTTGCTTCTTAAAGTAATTATTTTCTTGGTAACATAGCAAGTCTCTTTCTATTATTTTGCAAATTATCGAAGAATTATACTATAATAGTTTTGATAAGATAGCAAGATGAAAACACGAGTTCATTTTATCATTTAAATTTTAATACAAATCCAAAGAACCTTTCTTTTCCAAAAATCAGCAAAGATGATTTTGCAATAGGAAGGGATCATCATTTTAGGAAAACTTTTGAATTAAGAAGTGGATTTTATGATATATCAATCATCTTAGGCATATAACGGATTCAAACGAGCCTAAGTACATAGGCGAAAGGGGTAAAACACATACATATTTGCCAACTCCTGTTGCATCCTACTTCCCTCTTGGCTAAGAATACGTTTGATGCACGAATCTAGTGCTTGTCCAAATCTATATAGTCCAGAAAATGCAACAATTCCTGCAAATATGTGCAATTCATTAATTTAACAATGCATACAACTTTATATATCACACATCCAGAAATCCCAATATCAATTACAGGAAAATATGATAGTTATTTATAAACCATGAAGACTAGTACTTCTGATATGGAATATAGAAAGATCTATTTGTGAAGATCGACCTATACAACATACGGTATCATTGGCATGGTGCCATGATCTCCACCAACCTATAGCTCAATAAAACATGGCAAACAAAAAAAATCCCCAAAACAATAAAAGTTGGTAACTTTAATTATTCTCGCAAGTAATTATTAACCAACTAACTTAAACGTTTCTTTCACTTTTGCCAACTAACTTTTTAAAACACATTGCTCAAATAACTTATGAAATTGGGAAATAAAAAACTCACTATTTAAATTTTAAACTACTGTTAGATGTTCTAACGGATATGCCGACATGATCAATTTTATTTCTTTTTTGTTAAAATGGACAAGTGGGACCAACAAAATGCTGATTTGCCTAAACAGTGAAAATCTCTGTTTTCTCGTATCCATGGATTCACATCTTTCTCTGTCACTCTTAACCCTATCTTCCATGTTTACTCAATCATCTGTCACAGTCCCTCCTCCACTGCGTACACACTCCCTTACTCTCCAATTTAGCAACCACCACCATCTACTTCAACCATGAAAGGCGATATAACCACACCTAGGCATCACCTTCACCACCATCAAAAGGAAGGTTCTCAAGGAAATTTACTACCCAGAGCAGGAGTTGATGAGACAGACCTGACAAAAATTACACACCTGTCCAACAATAACTGAGAGAGAGATTTTATCTAATACTTACCTCCTGCAAGGTTTATGCGAAGTAATTTGCTAAGCCTTCGTGTCGCTGCCAGGAAAAATGTGAGATTATCAGGAAATATATAGAACTCTATAAAAATAACTTAGGATAAAAAGAAGAAAGCTAAAAAGAACAACAGCATCTACAACACAGTTTATTACACTGCATGGGCTACATTGGTTACCAAAATACAAGTTGCTGGACAACATGTACTACATATACACTTGAAAATGTGCAATAACTGACTGGCTAGAGACTGAACCTGCATTTTCAAGTATTCAATGCTCTAGATGTTAGCTTTGCACCAAGCAATGTCATTATGGCCTTACAAAAAAAGAAGTACACTAGCATTACTTCATACTGCATTTGCAGCACTGCAAGCAATCAATAACTTACTAAAAATCATATAGTAAAGCATGTGTTGATATAAAATCCATGAAAGCAATCAATTTGTCAATAAAAACAAACGGACTCAAAAACAACTATCAAATCTTCACAACTGATCCATCTTGTCTTCAAAGGACCTATTAATTTACTTTCACAAGAGAATCTATCACAAACAATAAGTGCTCAACTTCGACGAATGCACTACATAAAATGTGAGACTATAAACACCAGCGAGTCCACAAGAGGGGTTTAGATTTACAATGAGTGCAAAGAAGTACCTAACCACACAACACCGCCAGCTCCACCAGCACCAACAGAAAAATCCCTGATCGCATGTGCCTTGCATGCCATAAGTACATTTGCTTCTTGACTTGTCAACTTCACCTTCCAAGAATATCATAAGTATTAAAAACACGCTTAAAAAGAAAAAAGTATAGAGAAAAATATAAATATTACTCCTTCAGTTTCACAAAAAGAGGCCAACTTGCAAACTTGACTAATATTAAGGATGTATTTTTATTACATGGTTACCCCTAAAAAATAATACTCCTGATGTTCCACAAAAAGAATCCTGTTTGTACAATTTATAAACTTTAACTACATATGTTTTTCTATGTTTATCCTGGTATTTAGTTAAATAGTGGTGACATGATAGTGAAAATGTAATGTTAAACATAAGGATATTTTGTCATTTATATAAACAAAAAGAAGATTTTTTTCATGGAATGGAACTTTTTTGTGGAACGGAGGAGGGAGTAAGTTATTAATTAAGTCGCGGTGATTGAAAATGAATTATGATGGAAACTTGAGAGCATTGTGTCTTATTATACTTCTACCAATAAAAAGAGGACTCTTTTTGTAAAACTAAAAAGTTTGGCAAATGAGACTCTTTCCGTAGGACACAAGGAGCAACAAACAAATATTCTAAAGACTCTAAATGCCAATGCCAGCTGAAATTCTTATAGAAATCACCTAAGATTTAATTTATTAAAAAAAAAAGGAAAAAGAACAAGAATAGTTCGAAAGATTATAAATTTCTCAGTTCATTCCTCGGATCGTGGGACAGGTTTTTTTGCTGAATTAACAAGGTGATGAAGACATTAAATAGTAAAAAAATACTAGGGCTTGTAAGTGAAATTCCATAAACATTTTCCAATTTAACGAACCTATTAAACCGATCAAAATGCACATTTCCAACTGATCATGCATCATATATATATATATATATATATATATATATATACAGAAAAAATAAACGAGAAAAACATAAAAAGGTACCTTTTTGGAACGAAGAACTTGTTCAAGTTCGAATAGAGCCTCTCCCATTTCGTTAACTGGCACCCAGCTATGGAAATATTATCAATTCTTTCGATGGAGGAGCCAGCAGAGAAATGGTCTCGGCCAGTGGGATTGGGTACCCGAATCGTCTGGTTGAACGAAACGGGTAATTAATTTTTTTAAGGACTTATTTACGATTTGAACACCAAATTTTATAAAAAAAATAAGTTTGCAACCCCAACTTTTAAAACGTACCGCATTGCACCCTAAACATAAAAGTAGGTTCTTAAATGCACCCTCCTCAATCCACTTAACTAGTCAAAAGTCTCCCAAAACTCATTTTATCATCATCTTCCCTCACCCATACTTAAAACCACGAATCATATCCATACCCAAAACCACTGATGTAGTGTAGTTGTGGCCACCACAATCCACTTGTTTTTCATAACGTTTACTCATTGTACTAAATTTAATTTTTTTTATTGATTTTATAAAATTTTGCAAACCGATAAAAATATATTTTAAATTTTAGAAACTTGTAGTCCTTTTCCGCTCTCTTTTGTGCAAATGAATTGAGTTTTACTGTGATTATACCGATAAACTCTCGTTATTTGATTGAAATTTGAATCATAATATCTTTCCATGCATATCTTTTAAAATTTTACAAACATGAAATAGACAAAAAAATAAAAAAGAGTCTCTATAACTTCAAATAAAAAGGAGTGGATGGAGTATTGACTATTTAATTTTGATTATATAGAACAATAATGTACTCCCCCATCTATTGCTGATCGGAAAATTTTGTTCCAAAGAAGTATTTTACGTCATAGATTCAGGAAATAGGCACCATCATTGTCATGGGCCTCATGCCATCTTTTGCTGTCGAGAAAGTGAGATTGCTGAAATAATAATATCAAGTTGTCATCGATTGGTTGAGTTTCATAATTCTAATGACAAATCATGTTTACTTATTTATCATTTTTCTTTACCAATCGTGACATGAAATGCAAAAATGGGATAAAATCATGGGTAAAATTCAGATGACCACTTTTAGTATCTGACATTTCCCACATAACTACATGTATTACGTAAACCTACATTTAAACACTCGTGGTTTTGAGTTGAAGTGAAAAACAGCTTTCCGTCTAGACGTCCTTAATGGGAATGGATAATGACGTTTTTGCCCCTTGATATATATATTGAAAATGACCTAAAATATGGTCAATTGTGTAGACGAGTCTAGGGCTTGCAATTGAGGCGATTTTCTGGCGATTTCTTCACGAATGCTTCAAATCTAAGTGGAAACCAAAGCCTTTTATGGTGTTTGTGGAAGAAATTGTATCTGGAAGCTAATATTTTACTGTAGATTGAGGTAAGTATTAACTATTCGATTCGATTTGATGTTTACTGCTATTTAAGTGTTATGCACTATGTTGTGTGAGTTTATCTTACTTTTTAGTGCGATTTGGGATGGCTTTTCAAGAATAAATATTGTTGTGTTGGGGTCCTCCGATTTGTGATGTTTTCGATAGATTTATTTTGTACAATAATATGCCCCACTTGTTTGGTCCCTCTGTGTATATGGATTTGGTGGTGTTTGATGGAATATTTTATGCTTTTTAGTGGCGTGACGCTTGATTTTGATTTGTTTTTTTTAGTATTGGTGGTCCCCTGTCTCCCAAACATGTTTTGTTTCTTATCCAAAATTTTCTCCCTCATATGTTTAATGCAGAATGTATGAGAGAGTTGTGTTCCATTATGGTGGGACTTTTGTTAAAGAACCAATTATTGATTATGTTGGGGTAGTGTTGAGATTATAGAGAATGTAGAGTTGGATAAGATATTTTGATGGGGATACATGAGTTCCACTTTCGGTTAAATCCAATCCCACATGTGAACATTTATTATCTTATACCTGGTTATGAGTTATGGGAGGGTGGGACTTTAATTCTAAGTGATGACACGGATGTATGTGAGATGGTAGACGTCTTAGTTAATAATGAGAGTGAAGAGGTAGTTTTATACGCAGAACAAATGGAGGTCCAATACAAGTTGTAGGTAAAGGAATGAATCGAAAGGGTAAAGGGAGGAATCAAAAGGGTAAAGGAAAGAATCAAAAGGTTAAAGGAAGGAATCAAAAGGTAAATAAACATGAGAACAACCTATGAAAAGAAATGAAAATAGGGATGAAGAGGCAGACCATCCCTCTTGGATGGATGAAGATCTAGAGGGGTCTAGGGATGATGACATATTTAAAGAAGGGAAATAACAGATTTTGATAACTCCAAAGATGTCTTTGTAGAAGATTGGTGGAGAGATGATGAGGGAGAAGGGAAAGAGGCATTAAGAAAGAAGTGTGTTTTATCTGATGATGAGGACAACTTAGAAGGGGATGGGTCTATGGAATTTAATGAGGACACTGATATGGGTAACATAGAATTTGAGGTTGGAATGGAGTTTACAAATCATGAAATTTTTAGGAATGCTTTGGTTGAGTTTTTTGTAAAAGGGGGGTTTGACATTAAATACATTCAAAATGATAAGAAAAGAATAACTATCAAATGTAAATCAGAAAATTGTTCTTGGAGGATTCATGCATCAGTTAAACAAGGTGAAGTAACTTTCAAAATCAAATCAATGGGGGGGGATTACACATGTGCTGGACAAGAGAAAAACCATCTTGTTGACAGTAGGTATTTGGCCAAAAAATACTTGAATGACTTGAGAGATAATCCTAAGTGGGATTTAAAAGCATGGCAGAAGAAAGCACAAAAGGAATGTCATTCCAGTCTTAGTAAATCATCCCTATATAGGGCTAAAAGAAAAGCTTTACATTATATATCTAGTGATGTAGGAGAACAGTACAACAAACTTATGGATTATATTGAGACAGTTAAAAAACTAAATCACAGGGGAGTTTTCAAATTCGCAATCATTGTGTTGAGGGGCACGGTTCTCTTTCAAAGATTTAAGAGAGGCGTATATGAAGGTTGTCAAGATGTAAACATGCTTTCCTTGTTGGGTGTAGACCAATAATAGGTTTGGATGGATGTTTCCTAAAGGGGATATATGGAGGCGGATGTTAAGTGCTATAGGAAGAGATGCAAATGATAATATTTTTCCCATTGCCATTCTTATAGTTGAAATAGAATGTAGGGACAGCGTGTGGTTTCTCGCTGTAAGCATTAGATGACATTGGTGAAAATGAAACAAGAAGATATATGTTTATTTCGATACAGCCGTGAGGGCTTGTAGAGGTTTTTAATTCAATGTTACCTAATAATGAACATAGATTTTGTTTGAAGCATTTGTACAACAATTTCAAAATCAAGTTTAGGGGAAGTTGTTGAGGATATATTTTCGGAATGCAGTTTAGTTGTGGTGATATGTATACATTTAAGCAAATATGAAGGAAATGCACAAAGTTGATCCTGAGGCAGTGAAGTGGTTGATGGCTGTTGGGCCCAAATATTGGGCCAGATCTCATTTTTCACCCCATTGTAGGTCTGATGTAGTTGTAAACAACTTGAATGAGTCATGGAATAATTATATCATTGAGGCAAGGGATAAAGGGATTATTAACATGCTAGAGTGGATTAGGAAGAAATTAATGGTTAGGTTTCAGATTAAAAAGGAGGGCATGGACAAGTATGGAGGGTCAATTGGGCGAGAGAATAAAAAATTAGAGATCAATAAGAAACATTCTAGGGGATGCACTGCATTGAAGTCTGGAATTGGGGAGTTTGAGGTTGAAAGTGACGACAGAACTTGGGTTGTCAATTTGAATGAAAAAACTTGTGTGGGTGCAAAATGTGGCAGCTTAGTGGCATTCCTTGCAAACATGCAGTGACGGCAATCTGGGGTAATAGGGAGCAGCCAGAGGCTTATTTCCATCCTTGCTATAGCAAGGAAGTGTACTTAAGCACCTACAACTTTACCATAAAGCCTGTTCCTAGTCATCATGAATGGGTGCAATCCAAATTTCCAAAGATTCAACCTCAATTGTATCATAAACCCACTGGCAGACCAAGAAAAGTAAGGAAAAAGGCACAAGATGAACCAAAAAACCCTTACCTGGCAAGTAAAAGAGGTGGCACTGTAACATGTGCAAGATGTTTGACACTTGGGCATAACAAATAGGATCAGAAAGTGACCATTTCATCCAAACTCCAAACCGAAGGTATGTATTTACATTATATATAGGTGATATAATTATGACTTTTTAATCTGAAGCTAACTTGAGTTTGTATTTGTAGGGAAAAGCAGACCAGTGGTGAAACAACAAATTTGAAAAGGATTGTCGGTCAAATGTTGGGGCATCATCTTCCTGAATGTGATTGAAAATGATGGTCCTAGGTTTAAAATGCAATGTTGAATAAGTTAACATATTTGTTTGTATCTTTCGTGCAAAAATCGGACCACCAAAGTTGCAAAAGTAAAGGGAAGGTACTAATCACGGACCTAATTCTTCAACCTCGTAATGTACCCCAAATCAAGCTCTCAATTCTAACGATCCACCAAGTGGACTAATCACAGACCAAGTTTGTTCTGCATGTTGGATCTGGGACTCTTGATCAACCAAGGTCAAGTTCATGACCTTAATCTCGGACGAAGAATGAAGAGCATACCAAAATGAAGAAGCTTTTATCAAAGGGTCGCATTGTTAGTTCACCAAAAAAAGGCAAGGAAGGGGGGATTAAGGCTTTGATTTTGCCTTGGACTTAATCTGAGACTAATATGTAATTATATTCGCACGCGATTACATGGATGTTAGTTTTAGTTGCCTTGTTGGTTTTTTTTTTCGTAAACTTGAATGGGCGGTGTATTTTTTCGCACCGGTGGTCATCTACTTTGGTTATCTGCTTTGGCACCACTAGAGTTAACCGCTCACAAGGAACATATTTGTGTATTTTGAGATAGGAATGATTTGTGTATTTGAAAGTTTTGGCAATGATGACAAGTGAATTGATATTTATTGTGATTTCCTCTACATTAACCGCTTGTTCTCGTTAGATTGCTCATCTTTTTTTGTGCAACATAACTCCAATATAACATGAACAACAATAATACTCCAACATAACATGAACAACATATTGCAGATTATAACTCCAGACCAAAATAAAAATAATTGAACTTTGAAAAAAAATTCAACACAACTCCAAGAATAAAAACTTACATTTCATTAAATTTAGAACATTAAATATTCCATTACACTAATATATTTCATTTCATACTACTAAAAAAACATTAAAAACTTTCATTACATATTTCATTACACATTAAAACCCTCACATTACAAACTTTCACTTCATACTACTAAAGAACATCAGCATGAATGATGTGGAGAAAAAAACAACTCCAATTATCATTATTATCTTCACATGGCTTTTCAACAAGCATCATCCTCATATGTAGATTATTCTTCTCACACAGACACTTGCATGTTGTTCCCTCACCTTTGTTGTCCCCATTCCTTCATTGTGTTCATTAGTATCAGTAAGTGTACCACTTGAGTTTGTTGTAGAAGGCAAGCACCATGTCCAAAATTCACATTCATCACATACAAAATACAATTTTCCCTTCGATGGTTTGTTCGAGTCGACAATTCTTACAGAAGCCTTCTTTCCACATTTACATTTACTATGTATGTATCGAAGGTCACCATTATTCCATCCTACATGATTGCTTGACGAAGACATGCCTCCTACTTCACATAAACATCAGCAAAATCTTTAATCAGCAATTTAAAGCATAATATTTACATACTAACATGCACATAAAACAAATGTATACAAGATGTTACTTCAACATTTTCACAAACACCTTCTGGGTGGCCAAATTTGTAGTAACTTCAGCCCAAATCTTGCTAACAAATTACACAACTAAGAAATCTAGTGAACACTGTATAACGAGTCATACTCATCTTGCTAACAAATTACACAACTAAGAAATCTAAGAAAGTCGATTTGGGTAAATTCGTTCTTCGATATACTCATTAGATTTTAAAGAAGCTAAATATACATACCTGAGTTTTGAGTAAGACAATTAATAACCTTGATGAAGACACTGATAATCCCTGGGACTGAGACAGAGCTGCTAAGGAACGAGTTAGGGCATAAATAGCCAACAAAATGGGTCTTTAATAACCATGGTTGAAGATGAGGGCATTATCGACTTTTTCCTAGCTCATTTGACTGTTACACTCATACCTCACGCTCTTTTAGCGAGTACACTTCACGCACAGTTAGATTAGATGGAAAATGTCTGTTTTTCACTTCAACTTAAAACCATGAGTATTTAAATATAGGTTTACGTAATACAGGTGGTTATGTGAGAAATGTCAGATACTATAGGTGGTCATCTGAATTTTACCCTAAAATCATTGAGTGAGGGGTCGATGGGGTCCACAATTTAATTTTTTTGACCGGAGTTGGAAATGATTTTAAGTAATTAACAGGTCAGGTTAAGAGTATGATTCTGATATTCCATTTTCCACCCCTACACTTTTAATTAATATAGAAGCGTTACCCTTTTCAACTTTTCCTTGTCATCTAAGTCTTCAAATACACTTTTGTTCCACTGAATTTTAAATTTTTTTTTTTTACATTTATAAAAATGTGAATATCACATAATTAAGATACCTTATCGAAAATAGTTTGGTTCCTACATATATAATGTGAAAATATTAATATTTAAAAATAAAAGGTCAAATAAGAATCCCATTCAATTTTCGGAATGATGGAGAATAACAATTTATGGAATTTATTATATTCTATATACACATGTGGAAGTGCATGTAGATTGTAAAAATCTTCTCCAATTTCTGGAATTTTAGAAATAAATTTTGTTACTAGAAAAAGGATTATTTATTATAAATTTAGAGAATAATTTATCTGCAAAAGTAACCCACTAATTGAACAAACTTTTTTT